>JAJOOR010005908.1:0-40972 GCA_036250505.1 Solanum acaule | reverse complement strand
CGGGTGTGTATCATTAGGTCAGACATGCATCACTATACTTGACATTGCATTGCACTTCTTTATTATTGGTGAACTTGATCTTGTGTGTTGTTGATCTTGTGAGTGCCTTTCTATGGAACTTGTGACTGATGAATATTGAGCTTGTTGTTGAAGATGTGCAATTGTTAGAGTGTTGTGTTGAGCTATGTGCTTTGTAAACTGTGAACTGTTATATTGGGCTGGTACTAAGCAGGTTGTAGTTGTGAAGGTTCGGTTGGGGTGTAAGGAGTACTTGTATTCTATACCCTTAGCTCGTGTTTAGAGGTTTATTTGCTGAGTACCGTGTGGTTTGGTACTCACCCCTTGCTTCTACAACTTTTTGTAAGTTACGAGCCTGGATTTTTGTGGTACTTGTCATTCTTTTCTTTTTCGAGGCTTCTGGGAGATTTGTGAGGTAGTTGTTTGTCTTCTCAGCGATCCTTCTTACTCCTGTTTATGATCTTGTTCTACTCTAGAAACAATGTCATATGAGACTTGTGTTTTTCTTTTGATTCAATTGTAATACTTTAGAGGCTTGTACACGTGACAACCAGATTTTGGGGGTATATTTGAGTTTATTATAAAAAATTCCGCATTTTATTATAATAGTTGAGTTTTAGGCTGACTTGTCTTGGTGGGTTAAGACGAGTGCCATCACGTCCATTTTTGGGTCGTGACAAAAATTGTCATTCGCCTCACAACAACGATTTCACGGCATCCGCCTTCCGTCCAAATGTTGCCTTTTGGTTTGAACTTTATTTTTTGTTGTCCTTTTGAAATTTTTGCTCAATTTTTTTTTGCCTTTTGACTCCGGATTCCAATTTCTACCCTAATTTATAAAATACTCCTCTTATCATGTACACTTTTCTCTGTTGTAAGTACTTTTGAAAAGAAAGGATGGTCACAAAAAAAATAAAAAATTATTTAAGCTAGAATAAGATGGGCCAAAAAATGCAAACCCAGATCTGCTAAGTTCTTTTAAACGCAAGCAAAACTAATCCATATTTATGCTAGTTTATGCGGTTATATGCCGACTGGGGTGGAGCGGGTTAAAAATATCAAAATACCATATACTAAGCGGAGTGGGTTGAAGTTCTTTCGAATTTAATTGTATTTGCCCCACAATCATCCTGTCTCACTTGCTATCCCCAAAAATAAGAAATAATTGTTGAAAATACAATTAAATAATAAATATGTTATCTTTCAAATGTTTTAAGATATTTTTATAGCAAAATTTACAAGCTGAGTTGGTTGACTATCTGAATTTTAATTTTTAGATGTGATGATGACACACTTTAACATTATATCGTAGTAAATAGAGGTTCTAGGATACTCAAATCTTACCCAATATAAAGAAAAATCACATATTTCATCTATTAAAAAAAATCATGTCCGCATTTGATGATCCTTGTTGAGAATATAGTTAAGTTAATGGCAAAGTGTTAAATTTGCTCTTGAACTATATATGCAAAATGGAACAAATTTGTCCTTGTTAATAGTTGGAGTCAAATATGTGACGTGTTCCGTAATAAAAGATTATTTTAAAAAAATGAAGGGTATATTTGAATCTTATCAAAATTCAGGGGCAAGTTTGATCATTCTCCCTGATTTTGAGTTTTGTTAGAGCTTCTTACATAAATGTACTGTGTGCCAACTTTCTTTTCTAGTAAAACGGTATCAATGTTATATAACTAGTGTATAATTATGTATATATGATATATTACTATATATATATATATATATCATTGTCCGATATTGATAAATCGCAATAGTACATTTAGCTTCCTCAATGGTTAGTTTTATTTTCAATTCCAACCAGTTCAAATCTGAGCTAATTAAACAGTACCAAATTTGATATATGAGTTCCTCTTGATGTTTTGCTATTCTTGATATATTATTCATATAACGATTCACATTTGCGGAAGGTTAGAATTTTAAAATTTGAACTTCAAAGGTCTTCAATGATGATTTTCATGATATCGTACACTTCAAATTTCCTATAAATAATCCTAAAATTTCGATATGAACTCCTCTCAATATTTTGATTCTTTTGATATATTATACACTCAAAATGCTTCATATTTGCAGCAAGTAAAAAATTTGAACTCCCTAATATTTCCAAGAGAAGCAGCAACAAGCCCAAAATTACCCCAAGTGACTGAAGAAGATTTGAGTACATGTAGACATGACATGATTTGTTATTTATCGAATGAAGATTCTCAGTAATTAGCGATTAATTGAGCCATTAATCATCGTCATTTTTTTATTCCTCCTTTCTCTTTCTCTCAATGCTACTATATTTTTATCACCAATCACCCTTTCGTCCTATTTTGATAGAATATACGTAAGTTTTATCTCTGTTAATTATTATTGAGGAGTAGAATGATTGTTTTTAATAAATCATTCGGCTCAATAAAAGCATATTTCAAAATAGGTTTAGAAATATAAAATAAAGAAACTATGATAAAAATTATTCATTGTTTAATTGCTGCAGACTTAGTACTGAATAATATTGCATGCATGTTTTCACACCCTTTAAATAACATTATTTATAGGTGAAAATTGCATTCAACTATGGTAAGATTATTAGTATCTTTGCTACATTTAACTATTTACTAAAAGTTCATACTATGTACATTTTTTATCAACTTTCAAAACCTCTAACTAAAAAGGATCCAAATTTAAATACATTTTACACGAATTTAATATATTTGAGTTGTTAAACTTCGGACTTGTACAAGGCTCCAACCAAATTTAACTTTCGAAATTTTCAAAATTTCGTAACATCAATTTTTTTTTTTGAATTTTTGGCGTTGAATTTTCAAGTTACATATTGAGTTCACGATTCTACTTTTAATTTAAAAAAAATTGGATTTAGAACTTTGGATTTTTAGGTTCGATCTCTAATAGAGACAAAAAATACAAGCTAGGTGATTTCTTTTGGAGTTAATATCTTAAAAGGTCATTGAACTATAGGAATTTATCTTAGCAAAGTCATTAAACTTTGTTTTATATCAATAAAATCTCTCAACTTAAGACATTTATCTACAAAAATCATTCAACTAAAATCAATTTAATATAACAAAATAAATTATTTTTTAGGCCATATAAACATGAACCCCATAAATAAATAATTTTTTTAAAAAGCCATTTTATCCTACTTATCAATGATTCAGTTCTCTGTTTCCAGTTACAAATGAAAAAAATCAAATTTTGGGTGTAAATTATATTCATAAGAGATCCACTATCACATTACAACCAGCTAGCAACATAAATGTAATGAAATTCTATAAATCACATCAAATAATTGAAAATAATAACTACACGTTATTACTCATTAATTGTTTTGGGTTATACACTATATTTCTCATGTGTTTATATTATAATTAAATTAATATGTTTGTATATGGAGACTGGAGTATCTAATCAAAGTAATCAATAGATGATTACTTCAGCCAAAAAAAATCTTTTACGAACAGTGGCACAAAATGTAGAAAATGAATATTGAAGCAACGTGGGTATGATGCAGGTTTATGTGTAGCGGGTTGAAAATATAAAATTTCAAGTTGTGAAATTCATATTTACATGGCATATAAAATAATTTTATTTGTTATGTCAAATTTATTTTAATAATAAATTAGAAAAAAAAACATAATGTATTTTTGATAATTTATTATGTCTTGTTAAGTTTATTTAATGAAAAATGTTGTTGAGTGATTTTTGAAGATAAAAGCTTTAAGTTGAGTGATTTTATTGATATAAAATGAAGTTCAATGACTTTACTTGATAAATTCTCATAGTTCAATGATCTTTTAAGATATTAATTCTTTCTTTTGTCTCAATCCTGGTTGATAAAGTTGCTTGGTACATGTTGCTGATGGTAGGTGATAAGTATCCCGTGGAACTAATCGTGATGCACGCAATCTTGCTTTGATACCAAAGGTATAAAAATATTTATACCTTATCTTTATTTGTACCGATTAGACATAAACTCATATACCTAATACCAATAAGTTCAACATTGTCTTTCTAGATCCGTCCCGATATCCTATTAGGCTAATGAATAGTTCAAACTAGAACACATTCATTGTGATCGTATTTTCATTGTCATTTGAGGAGTTGTGGCATTGAATCTTTAAGGAAACATATATTAATCTATGTTTAAATTGCATAATATTTATAAAGATTGACTAAAATATTAGCTACTTTTGCAAGTATTCAACAACAATATATTTCGACATGAAATGCAAAAATTAGTCCTCCATGTTATAGACATGTGTGAAGAGAAATGGATTTTATTAGTTGGAGTTATCAATATTAAAAAATGGATGTTATGAACTCATTAAATTTAATTTTGAATTGTTTCAATTTGGAATTAATAAAGTATATGCTAATATAAAATATATTGTTGACAAAAGGAAACGTCTTGTGGCTGTAGTTTAGTGGTAAGAATTCCACGTTGTGGCCGTGGAGACCTGGGCTCGAATCCCAGCAGCCACATAAATAATTAATCTTTTTTATCCAAATATTTTTTTAACTAATTAAAATCATGTATTATGTTTTAATAAGAATAATTAATTTCTAACTAATTTTGATCAAGTAGAACATTTAAGTAATCCCTTCACAATTAAAATTGTCTTCAAGTTAATTAAAATACAAGTGTAAGCATCAAAATAAGTTATTATCTATATTATATTAAAAAAACATGTTGATCCTTAGAAGTTAGAAACGTTGATTGAATTTTTTGTTCTTTACTAAAAATGCTTTATATAGACAAAAAATGTCATTTACTATTTTTCTTAAATAATTGTCATTTAATTATTATTTTGATATGATATTGATGATTTTGAAATTAAATAAAGTTATAACTATTAAATTTTTACGTATTTGTAAGACGTAAGCAATTCTGACATTTAGTTTTTATCCGAAATCTCCTCTATCCGTTGCACTATATTCATTGGTGGTATACTATATAGCCTATAGGCCTATACTACAATCATGGAATAATCTATCTCATATATAGATGGTGATATATTAATTCCGGATTATAATCCCAAGATAATCTGATTGTAAACCAAATGATATAGAAAAAAAATTGTGTAACTTATAGGCTTGAAAATGGGATACTATTTGTGTTTCTATAAAATATACTGTCATTAAAAATAAATATATAAAATTTAATGTTAAATTATTTTCAAATATAAAAATATATCATATTTTAATAAATTGAAAAAAAATGCAATAACGAGGGTAATATACTTTCCAAGTTTCAACAGATTGGGTAGTTAATACATGATCATATAATCAGAGTGATGTATTCATTACCATTGAACATGCTTAATTACATGATTTTAATTTAATACATTGGTAATGTAAAATGTTATTAAATCATCTGTAAGGTGACCTTATATAGCTAGTTAATTACTCCTTCTGTTTCAATAATGATTCGATGTAGAATGATTCGACATGGAGTTTGAGAAATATGAAAAGATTTTGCAATATTTCAAAACTATCCTTAAAAACAATACACCTTTCTGGACTTTTTCAAATAAGTGAGAACTAACATGGATAAAATATTAATAATGTCATTAAATCTTTGTCAAATAAGCAAACGTACTGTCCTTAATTCTTTTTTGAGCTAACTAAAAACAATAGAGTGTTATATAAATTAAGACAAATAGAGTAGTATTTATATCAATCAATGATTATTAAATAGTTACCTGCAATATTTACATTTATATTTTATAATATTTTCATACCATCAATGTTTTAGAGTTCCAACATCCATAACATCTTCCATGAAAATGTGGGAAAACATTTTCCTAAATTCTCTTTCAACCTCACCACCCTGTTCTTCATCACCTAATCTACCTAAACACCTCGACGCCTAGCTAGCCCCTCAACCTACCACCTAATAATGTGACCGACCCCGCCCCTAACCAACTCAGGAGTCGACCCAAAACCTCCCAATCCGAGACATTCCCCGACCTAAACCCTAACTCAAGATCTAATGCCTAATCTAAGATCTTCCCCACCGCCCTAGACCCAACATCAACTCTAAACCCGACCCTAACATGTGATCCAACCCTTGATACCCTGACCCCTACTCAAGACCCAATCCTTAATCGACATGTTGCCAAACTGTAACATCTCGCAAATTTAAACAACTAGGAAGAAGTTGAGATTTGGAAAACATGAGTTTTTGGTGAACTTCAAATGGACATAACTCCTAGCTCATGATGAGTTATGTGTAGTTCTAGATATGGTTGAATAAATCTTGGAATGATCTTTCCAACGCCACCAAGTTTGAGCGATTCCGAGTTCATATGAGTAAGTTATGCCCTTTTGGAAGTTGGACTGTTCGAATAAGGAAATGTCAAATCTGGATTTTTAAGGGGTATTTTAGTCTTTTCATTACCCTATTATTTTAATCCGTTTTTAGTAGTTTAATATGGGTCAAATCAGACTTTAGTCAGTTTTAGTCGATTGGAATTCACGCTAGGGCTTGGAGAAAAAGAGAAAAGAGGGGACAAGAGAGGAAAAGCTCAAGATTCGCCAAGATCGTGCGATCTGATTGTGGACTTCGCGAAGGAATTGATCCTACAAGGTATGTGAGATCACATAGCGTTGGGTTAGTTCACCCATGCGCCAAACATGTTTAATTCAGCGTGTTTTCGTCCTAAAAAGATTGAGAAATTGATGTTAGTTGTTCTTGAATTGATTTCGTTCTTGAATATGAGTTAGGATTTAGGAGTTTCTTAATGATTAAGTGTTGTTTCCCTGAGTTGTTTGGGTTAGATTTTGTGTATGTGATTTGGGAACATGAATCTAAGGTGAATTTGGGAAAAATAATCGGATTAAAACGATTTAGGATCAGAAAACGAGATCGAAAGTTCGTCAGAAATTTGCGTGAGGAACAGGTCACGCGACGCGCCCCCATAGCACCAGGAGGCTGGGGAGGCGCGCCTGCAGTGCTCCCAAAATGAGCCCGAGTAAATTGGGGCCTGGCGCGGTGCGCCAGGGACGTGCCCGGATCAACGTTTTTCACCAGTTTTTCGTCGTTTAGCCTATTTAAGTTATTCTAAAGTTTTCTAACACTTTCCATTGATTCTAACTACTATAAATGACTTCTAAACACCTAGAAATCATCCATAAACATGAATCATAACCTTGAATCCATAAATTCAAATTCAAGGAAAGTCAAGAGTCAAGTCTAGGAAGTTTTCAGAGTCTTTTCAAGAAGTCTTTTTTAAATGTTTTAACTTTGTTTTAAGACTTAAAGTTCAAGTTGAGTAAAGATTAAAGAATAAGTTTGAAGTTCATTTCTTCAAAAGTATATAGGGACTATGTATTCCTAAAGAGATTTAAAGATGTTTTCACATTTTAAATAAGAACGGAAATTGAGATTTCCAAAGAGCGTTCGGGCTACTTTTCAGAAAAGAGTAATAGCTTTTTAAATGAAGCAAGAAGGGAAACTGAGACTTCCAAGATAGCCTTTGAGCTAAGTTTTGAGCACTAATCTCAAATCACAAAAGAAGTATGTTTATTTTAAAAACGTAAGAGCTAGTATATTTTGGAAGTAGTATTGATCACCGAATTAGGGGCAAGCATGAGTTCAGATAACTCACGTCTTCATAAAAACCATGTAGCCACCATGGGTAGAAAAGGGTCATACTTTTTAGATGAACCCTTTTCACAATAGACTAGTGGATCCACTTAGTGAGTTAGCTTTTTATACCCCCGGCAAGGTATAGGATGGTTCTTAGCAGGGTGAGGTAAAACGTTGTATCACCACTTAGTCTCATAGTGGTGGTTGTCGGTTAGAGAAACTACCACAACAGTAATTGCATGGTTCCTCAAGGGGTTCTGCTTAGTATGATCATTTATAGTAGTTCAGTTTATTCTTTTAAAGTACATTTATAGTGTTTGATCATTGTAAATATGCATATAGTCTTCCGCTGAGTTAAGTAAGCCAAGCCAAGGGTTCGCTTGGAGCCAACAATGGTCTTCGAGTGCCAGTCTCACCTAGGGTGTAGGCTCGGGGTGTGTCACAAACCCTCGACCGTGAATCGACACATGACCAATCCCCCCCCCCCCCAACCAAGACTCAATCGTCTCGAGACTCGGCCAAATTACGGTTTGGTATATAAAGGCTCAGATCGAGTCTCAGGATTGGAGTTGGGTCTAGGGTTGGGGTTGAAGGTTGGGTCTCGGCATCTTAAGGTTCAAGGTCAAGTCTCCGAAGGTCCGTTTTTTTTTTATCAAAATTGAGCTTCAAAGTTCGTATTCTAAAAAAAAAATGAGGTCATGGATCGAGCTCGGTTGGTTTCCACTTTTCTGATTTTTGGTGCTAAATAATCGACCTTCAAAATTCAATTTCATAATAAAATATTTTTTTAAAAAAAATATTTAGGCTAAAATCAACTGCTCAATGTCAAATTTTTTTGTCAATTTTCGGTGGTTGATTTTGAATCCTTTTGGGACATAAATTAAAGAACAAATTGTTCATTTAAACCACAAAAACTGACTTAATTATCGTCATGCAAGATTGCAGCAATATTATGGACCTACAAGCTAGGAATATATATTAGTAGAAAAAGCATTGTAGTATAATAATATAGCTACCGAGGGAACATGGACTTTCATGTAAGCAAAAGAAAGAGATCGTTAGTAAGAAGAGTATTTTGAAATATTTGACTAATTAAATGACATTTCTTAGCTAATTGACCAATGGAGATAACATTTTTTAGCTAAAAAATTAACGGAGGATAAAATTAAGTTATTTTTGAATAATTTAGGAGCATTTTTTAGTCATTTTCTCTGATAAAAAGAAAGATATTAATTACTAGTAGAGTAATATAGGAAACAACTCGAACAATAGTGGTCCGCTAACTCATAATTGAGTAGATTTGATGTTCCTTATTGCTTAATTAATTGGTCAATTATCAATTTGTGCATAACTTGAAAATCAAATTTATTTAAAATGACGACTTCGTATCTAGTAACATGAATGCTATCACTAGCTTGAAATAATGACACTCTTTATTTTTAATTAGAGATTTATAATCTTTTGGCAATACGAATTCAAATTAATCGCTTCAATAATAATTAAATTTAGAAAGAAAAACATAAAAAAACTTTTGGCAAAGCTCAAATTTACCAATCATGTCTTGATTCAAAGTTACCAATCATGTTGGGTTATTATACACATAGTTATAATATTTATGTTGACTCAAACTGTAATTTTTTCATAAACTTGTAATATGCCGACATGCCGACATGCCGACTTCTATAGCAAGACACACACAATGATGGCGAGTCAGAATTTCAATCAAGAGGTGTCAAAATATAAAAGAAATAAAATTACGTAGAAATTAAGAAGTGATAATATGCACTGTGTATATTAAAAAGATATTTTTATCTAACTATACAATATAAATTTTCAATAAAGAGATGTCGATTGACATCACTCAATAATTATATGTGTCTCCGCCACGCGAGCACGCATACACACATATATAAATTTCATAGTGTTAAGAGCTAATTAAATTATATCCTTATCCTTTCCCAAATTACAAAAATCTCTGAAATTTATAGAATCTCGGATACATCAGAAAACATGTGAGTACATAGCTCACAAATTGAAAATGATACATTAGAGGGATGTATCCGAAAGGGGATAGGAATGTATCCGAGAGGGGATAGAGATGTATACGAGAAGGGATTTTTGTAATTTTTTTAACTGGTAGAAAATCTTAGAGATTATAATAAAATAAGATATTTATTTATGTATTTTTTTTCATATAATTAATCTTGCTTGTAATTCAACTATACTTATTTTTTAAACCTATCTAAAAACAAAGATCCAAGCAATTCTTGCATGGTAAGTAGTGATAATTTTAGAACAAATAATTAATTGATTGAATTCCTGACCAGCTATTATTTTTAGTATATATTTAAATAATAATACAAAGTTTAATTTATTATTCAATAATATCTTAAATCAATTAAAAATATAAACATCCTTTTTGAATAGCAATACCTGTCTTTATCTGCAAAAAATATTCATATCCATGGCCGACGATATAACTTGTTATCCTTGAAGAACTATTTAAATTAATTCATAGACCATATATAATATCATCATTATATTTACAAGTGGTATTAATGAATGATTTAGTTCCACCATAAAAAAATAAAAATAAAAAGACAGTCTGATATATTAAATTTTTGTTATGTGTAACGTCTGAAAAAAATCAAATTATTATATACAGTTTTACATAATATTAATTAATGCAAAAGATAATTTCCACAACTAAAATATATGATCTCTAAATTAAATAACAACAATTTTACGAGTCAGATCGAGATTTCATTTTAATATATACTTAGTTAAATTCATTGCATCTATATTCCTTCTTGTCTAATCATTTGTTGGTGGCATTATTAATGTCAAAACCATTATAATTTTTTTGTTAAAGAGTAATAAACACTCATTGAATCACTTCAATAGAAAACAACAAATTGTTCCGACAAGAAGGAAGCTTCTTTAGCCAAATAATTTAGTCATATCCCATTATTAATTATTTGGTGGTGATTATATTAACCAATTAAATAATCAACTTTTCTAGAGTTAGCCAAATAATTTAGTCATATCCCATTATTTTTTATTTTGTTCCATAATTTCCAATCCTTTGATTTTCTCTCATTTGATTCTATTTTTTTTCAAAGCAAACCAATAATATTTGTTAAACATTATTTTATAATTTGATAATATTTATTATGAAAATAGAATAAGAATAATTCTATCCGATTCCTTTGTATATTGTTGTCCCTAATTTGTGAAAGTTTGTCGACAATAGATATTCTAATTGAGTTTAAGTTTTGTGCACGGTCACTGTATAAGATTTTTTATACCATCAATTATTTTTAAGATAAACATGGTAACTTAATTAAGTAATTAATAAAAAAAAATTGAATATAATTGTAATTACGATAAAATATAGTAAAGGAAAGTTAAGTCATCTTTCTTCTCTAACCAAAATTAATTCATAGTTATCTTCTTAATTAACCAAGTTTATTTGTTTTCTACATCTGATTTTATTTGGTTCTATCTCTTTATCTTCTTGTTCTATTTTTTAGTTTTTGCATCTTCTTTTGTTGTATTGATCTTTCAATTATTTTCAGTTAAATCATGTTTTCAAGGTGTTTGTGAATTCGAATTTTCTCAGGGATAATAATTATATTTGTATTAGTAATTATATTGTTATCAACCCTTTTGATCTTCAGGATATTTGGGATATCTTAATATTGTAGATCAGAATAATAAGTTGCTACTTTTTTTTAATTCTTCTTCTTGTGTTTACGGATCATGACTTTATCAAAATTTCAAAAGAAAAAACAAAAGACAATTAAGAAATTAAAAAATTTTGAAAAAAAAAAACAGATGTAGAAAAGCAAATAAACTTGGTTAATTAAGAAGATAACTATGAATTAATTTTGGTTAGAGAAGAAAGAGGACTTAATTTTATTTTATTATATTTTACCGTAATTATAATTATATTCAAAAAGATATTTTATTAATTACTTAATTAAGTTATCATGTTCATCTTAAAAACTTAAACTTAAACTTAAACTCATTGGGAATATTTATTATGAAAATAAAATAAGAATAATTTTATCCCCTTCTTTCATATATTTCTGCACCTATACTTGTAGAAGTTTATCGCTAATCAATATTCTAAAATATATGTATATATATTAATTTCATCTAGAAAAAAGAAAATTTCAAAATGAGCAAACTCCTAAATATCTTGAAGCGATTATGAAAGCGTAAAAAATCTTGTGAGACTAATGTCTCAAATTCATAAAACACTCACCTCACGTTTTATATATGCATTTGACCACTTGACTCATTTCCAAAATGTGTTTACTCTATGGTCTCTCCTATATGTTGTGTAATTTATTTTTAAAATTTTAATTTAACTATTTGACAATAATAAGCTATATAATGTTGTTTCATGATGAATTAAGAATTATTAATATGACACTCCAATTATTTAATACTTCCTATTTTTCTTTACTATCTATGCTATGTAATGCTTTTTCTTTTCGTTTAAGTCTATCTTTTTGAACTATCTTACATAGTGATAATCAACATTTAACTACTCCTATGGAAAGACTATATTTCGAAAGACAAAATCTAATATTATATATATTCTAATCAATTCATGTATGTACTGTATTGCCAAAAACTATATTCATATACTCGGAAACAAAATTTGTACTTGAATACAAAATTCATTATAGAAAAACCATACATTTGTTAGATACAAAATTCTTACTCGGATACAATATTCATTAAAGAAGAACAGAGTACATTTCTCGGATATAAAATTCGTACATACATTTTTCGGATACAAAAATTCATTATAGAAGAGCAGAGTATCGAACCCTGACCAACACCCAACGAATCATACGATTCGCTATAGTTCTCTTCAGCCGCCGAAGAAGACAATAGTAACGTCTTTCTATCAGCCATTTCTTCTATCGATTTTCCCATGTCATCATATTTTCCTTTTTAAGCTAATTGTGATGACCCACAATGTAGACACGTAATTTTTTAACAAACTTAAGTTTTACACTCATTTTAGAGCTTAAATATTTCATAAATTTAAATTAAATATTTTGATTTTTTATCTTATTTTATTAAGTTTATTTTAAAAGATTTGAAAACAACAAAAATAGAGTCACACTTTAAGGTACATTTTGATTTAATCTATTCAAAATTTTAGTAAATAAATTAGTGATTTTAATATTTTCTTAATTATATTTTTTGATCTAGCTATTTAATTTTTCTATATTTTTATTAATTCCAAAATAATTAGTTAATATTATTATTATTATTATTATTATTATTATTATTATTATTATTATTATTATTATTATTATTTATTAACAAAAAAAAAATCCTACACTACCCATTCCCCCACTTCCCACAACCCTCACCCCACTTACTCCTCCACTACCCCAACACTCCCTCACCCCTACACATTATATTCATCAATACATTCACATATTTTCTTCCTTTTTCATTACTACTTTATTTAAACACAACACATATACCACCTACAAAAATTTGGTGGGTGTTCTAATCGAGGTTCGGTCAAGATTTTGCGGTATTCAACTTTTCCTTATCTCTTCAATTTATTTATGGAGTTTGATGTAATTTTATGACAAGTTTTCTTATAGTTTGTTTTATTCATTAACTTGATTGAAATGATTAATTTGTTTGTTGTTATATCTCTATTTAATGAATGAAGGTAGCTTTAATCGATGATTATTTTTTATTTATTTATTTTTATTTGTTAGTTCTGATCTCTTAAAAATGAACGAGTCATAACATTGTTCTTATCTTGATTTAGATAATAACGATAAAGTAGGTATAATTAGGCTAAAAAATAAATAAATAAATAAATTATTGTTGTTTTATTTTATCAAACAAAAAATGAGATTTATTTTTTACAATTCGTTATTGTTTTCTTTGATTTTAAAGTGTATGCTTGATTTTGACGTTAATTTTTAGAGAAATAAAAAATATAAAGTAAAAGGATATAGAAATGATGTCAGAATTATATATTGTATCCTCAATACTTAGATTTATTTTACTTTACTTGGTTTTATGTATAAAGGAAAAATATTAGTTTTATAATGATTATACAAAATTGTAGACATATTAAAAAAGAAAATTGTTTCAATTAAGAATGTGGTTACACATCTTTTTTGAAACATTTAAAAGAAATTCAAGGATATGGTGACACACCTTGGTAAAATTATTCTAGGAAATATTTTATTTTGTCAAAATCAAGATGTGAGACATAAAATATTAGATGACACACTCGTGAGAAGAAAGCAGTTATGCTTCTAAGCTGGTGTATGCCAAGACCAAGAATGCAGTGATGCATCTAGGGTGAGACTAATTAAATTTCAACAATAAAAATAAATAGGAGCAAGTCATGGCATGTAATAATATATCCAAAAAATAATTTAAGATAAGTATAAGTCAATAAAAGTGATCGTGCTAGAACCACGGGACTCGAGGGATGCCTAATACCTTCCCCTCGGTCAACATAATTCCTTACCCGAATTTCTAGTTCGCACACCAAAATAAAGTGTCATTTCCTTTTGATTAGGGATTAAAAAAAGGTGACTTGGAACAACATAACTCAATTCCAAGTGGCGACTCTGAAAGAAAAATAAAAATAATCCCTAATCAATACCGTCACTTTAATTGGAAAAACCCTATTCTGCGTGCGAAAAAAGGGGTGTGACACACAACGTTATCATGTTACTTAGACGTCACATGGCATAAGGAAGTCTTTTAATCCTAGATCGCCAAGAGAATGAAGAAAGACACATGAGAATTTTTAAGAAGACTATGTTGCTGGGAAGATTGATGGATTTTGCTTGATGAATTTACAAATTAATGCTCATTTATTTATACTACTAACTTAGAAGCTATTACGTAAATAATAATTATTTAATAAGTTCCTATATATTTATAAATAAGTTTTTTTTCTAGAATACTCTACAACTCTAGAACATTCCATGCAATTCTATAACCCAAGTTGCCAACATGTCACGACATGATATTCTTCGAAGTCGGCAATCCATTTTCAAATCTAAAGTTAAATAAAAAAAATGTTCCCTTATTAACCGGAGTACAAGTGTACTCTTTTTTCTTTAGTGTGTATATACCTTAGTAAAATTATTCGCGCCTCACGTAGGAATTCAATATCATGAATTTATAAAATAATACTTAAAATCTATCAGTCATTAAAACTAAAACAACATATTATCTTACATATAAGATTACATAGTTATAAACATTAATAATTTTATAATTTATCATTTTCTTCCAGGAAGTGTTACTACTTGATATTTTTGGGGAATCAAATGAACATCAACCTGATATATTAAATTTCTAATAAATAAATAATTATTGGTGAAGGGATAAATAAATTTTAAAAGGCTGAAAAAAGTAGACAAATATTCTAATTTTAACGTGTAGAAAGTTCACCCCTACCTTTTGCTTTACATATATCATTTTAAAGTTCCTAATTTAAATGTATCATAAGAAATTATTAAAATGGAAATTAAAGGAAGAATGTATCATATTAGACTACAATTCAACTTAACATATATACTTGAAAGGGAAAAATATTACACAAAACTATTTAGTTTGTTTGGTGCTTTTAAAAAATCAGCATACCAGAGTGATGTAGTTCGATTTAAAACTACATTTCTATTACAATCGCAGTGTCGAGAAACACTTTTGTTACTTCAAGAAAAGTATTTACAACTTGCAGTAAACTTGATAATCTATTCATACTTCACATTGAATATGAACAATTAATTTATGGTGTAGTTATCTATGTCTTTGGTATTAATAGAGGTTCCAGTCTAGTCATATTCCTCTATAGGCACAACATCCTTGAAGCCATGTCAAAAGTTTATTATTTTTTGTCTTCTTTTGCTGGTTTACTTCACACATCAAGGTACGATAAGTTTTTTAAGGTCTTTATGTCCTTACAATGTTATACCAAATTGAATTTTGTCTTCCAGAGATGGTAGTATAGATCTTTAAGGAATTTTTTTTATTGTACCTTCAACAATTCTAGTAGAGAAAACTTGTGTGAATACTCATTAACGTGTGTTATTTAATCTATACTAACAATAACTTTGCAGAAACATAAACAAAGTTTAAATCATGTACTAAAAAACAGCAAGTAATAACATAAGCATAAATTAATGATTATAAAAAAACATACCAGGATATGTAACCATATTATGAAATAGAAATAAAAAAATTGAGCTCACTGAATGCACAGTGTCCCCGTAAGAAAATTATTCCCTCAGCACCCGAGGTTTAAAGGAACAAATTCTCTTATGATAGAACGATTCTATTCACCAGTGTAATAATACAAAAATAATGGTGTCAGTGAGCCGTACAACAGGAGCAAAGTACACGAATATTTAATTGTGTAGAAGAAGAAGAAGTTCAGAATTTTTTGTTGTTTTAAAATGAAAGAAAATCCTTCTATTTATAGAGAACAAAGGGTAGTGTGAGGAAATGTTTATTGTGCCTTATCGTAAAGGTCACGACTCTTTGGAAAAGTTACAACCCTTCGGAAAGATCACAACATTTCATAAAAGTCGCAACTCTTCATAAAAATAGCAACTTTTCATAAAAGTCACAACTTTTATGAAAGTTGCAACTCTTCATAAAAGTCACAACTTTTTATGAAAGTCGCAACTCTTCATATTTCATTCATATCTTTTAAAATCCAACAACATGTACTTCAGATATCAATTCAAAGTTCTAATAAATGACATTGACCTTCAATCTATATTGTACCACCCCTAGACAAAAAAAATGATTAACTCAAATTACCAAAGGTAAAGTAAGATTATCGAGAAACGGTAGACTAATGCATGCAACAATGCAAGTATACATAGGATTAAGTTTGACCCAGTATTCTTATATGGCAATCAGTTGCTTAAGTAAGGTCAAAGGTGGGCTGATATTTATACATATAGAAGATTTAGTGGAGGCTTACTTTGTAAGATGGTGGTGGCGGTTGTGAAGGTTTCTGAGAGGAGGGAAAGTCTAGTTATGGAAATAAATAAATTAAAAGGAAATCCTAGTTTGTGGTGACGCCACATAGGTGGGTCTAGGGTTCTCTTTTATATATATATACGCGCGTTTTATAACTTTAAACAATTTTATACTATTTCCTATCCGTTTTTTCAAATTTTAAAATATTCCCTATTAATTTAAAATACTTGTCAAAAGAAATAGTGTTTACAGTATGTTTCTTTCAAATTTATAAATATTCCCTATTATTTTAAAATATTGGTAAAAAAAAATAGAGTTTACATCATGGGTCGTTTAGTTGGGAACAAGTTATTCCAAGATTAGTTATCCTAGGATTAGCTATCCTGGGATAACTTATCCCACCATGTATATTGGATATCTTATCACATCACTATGATATAAATGGTGTGATAAGTTATCTCAAACAGTGTTTTCAAAAACGTTTTTGGGGCGAGGGCGAGTCTCAGGACAGGGCGTACCAAAAACGCTTAGGGGTGTAACTTGAAGACGTAGATCCATAAAGCGTAAGTCCTAAATTTTGAGGCGTAAGCCCCGAGCATAAAAACGTAAGTCCTGGGCGTAAAAACGTACGCCTAGACGTTTTTAATTTATTGTTTTGAACTTTTTTTGCTTTAAATCATATTTTTATTATTGGTGTAATGATATTTCATAAATACTCCCTCTGTCCCTAATTACTTGTCCACATTTCTTTTTTTAGTTGTCCCTAATTGTAACACCTCAAAAATCAGACCTAGAAAAAAATTGTAGAAATTACATGAACCAGTGAACCACGGCAGGATTCACGGACCGTGATAGAGTCCACGATCCGTTAACCTACCCGTGGTCCAGACTTGGACTTCACCAGTCCCAGGCGTCAGACCACGGGACCCATCACGGGTCGTGGTCACAACGACGGGCCGTGGTGGCATCCGTAGTGTCAGACCAGTAGACTCCCCAGCTTGGCCCTAGAACCCCAGGTCTAAGTGAAGACCACAGACACTTTCACGGTCCGTGGTCCTTCACACAGTCCGTGGGAGCTTCCATGGAGTTTAACCAGTAGACTCCCAACATGAAGCCTCCAAACCTCAGCCCAAGTGAGGACCACGGGGACTTTCACGGTCTGTGGTCCTCCACACGGGCCGTGGTAGTGGCCATAGTCCTGACCCCCAAGTTTTCAGAACCAAGTCCAGACAATGACCGACTTCATGGTCTGTGGTCCCTTTTACGGTCCGTGAAGGTGGCCGTGGTCAGCCCATCTGCAGTTTAAGTCAGGGTTATTTCGGTCTTTTCCTTATTTGTTGGACACCTAAACTACATCGTTTTAACCCTAAATTTCGTGGTTTTAGTCAGTTTAAACCTAGAAACATAACTAAAACTTACCCAAGTCAGATCTTTAATCAAAACTTAGAAAATTAGAAGCGTAAGAAGAGAAAGAGACGACCAACCCTAGCTCAAGAACGCAACAAGGTTTTCATTAGTTCCATCCCCGAAATCGAAAGATTTCTCCGTGAAATTCATCACCAGGGTATGTAGGATTTCACTAGTGGGTTCCTTTCACCCATTCGGTCCCTAGAATTCAGTCTGATTCTTGATTCCCTATTATTAACTAGACCTAGGGTTTCTAGAACTTCAGTAGATTATCATGAATTAGTTATTTAAATATTCCGAATCAGATTATCATGTTATTACTCAGTTTCTCCTATGATATTCAGAACGCTAGTTGTATATATTCGTTAGTTCATGAATTATGCATGTTAGGTCAGATTTTTCAGCTATTACAGATATAACCATGCTTCAGTTTACGAATGTCACATTATCAGTATATTAATGTGCATTCCCAGTTTGCATGTCAGTTTTGAGTTATCCAGTACATTACAGAATTCAGTCATAATGTATGAACCACTTAATCTATTGGGAGTAGCATAATATCGAGATGGACTAGGGTTCAGCGTACCCGAATAGTCCCAGAACTACGAGCCACATAGGTTGTAAGTCCCCTCCGTGGAAATCATTTCAGTGATCACGCCAGCATGCCTCTATACCTTTGGCCGGGTGTATTGGGTCCTCTCGATGGGGCGTATACATCGGACTCCACATTTAGCTCATGTGGTTTTATTATCGGTTATTAGTAGCTCCCACAGTTCAATCAGATTCCATTGCATTGACCACATTTCAGTACAGTCAGTATTCAGTCTAAGTATGTTATAAATTGGTCATTGCATTCAGTTATCTCAATATCTATATCATGTTCAAATTATATTATTGCTTTATTGCTCTATTCAGTTATGAAGTTATTTCAGCTTTAATCAATCATGCATGCTCAGTACATTTCAAGTACTGACGCATACTCTGCGCTACATCTTCTTATGATGTAGGTTCAGATTCTCAACATCCAGATCACGTTTAGATCGGTTCCCGATCTCCAGTTCAGCAGCATCAGTGGTGAGTCCTCATTCTTCGAGGACAACAGTCATGTCATCTTTTCATTATTTCAGTCTTTTAGTTTCAGTTTTGCTAGACTTAGCTAGGGCATGTCCCAGCACTTTTAGTCAGTTAGAGGCTATTTTCAGACATAGTTAGATTCAGCTCAATATTTGAGTTTGATGTTTCTTTTGTATTAAACTCTCATATTTGATATTCAGTTTTAGTATATGGGTATTCCCCATCATTTCAGATTTACTTATTATTAGCTTTCACGTCAGTTTTATTTCTCAGTTTATCTTTAGTATGCTCATGATTATGCTAGTAGGGTTAGCTTGGGGTAACTTGTGATCCTAGGTCCCGTGTCCACGTCTCGAGGGTAGCTCGGAGCGTGACACTAATTACTTGTTCATTTTGACAAATCAAGAAAGAACAAATTTTTTGACATATTATACCCTCGATTAATTACTTAAAAAAAGGTAAAACTTCTTGAAAATATTAAGTTTTTAATTCATCCACTTCATAATTAATAGGGATAAAATGGTAAACTCACTATGTCAATTATTGATTTCTTAATAGGTGTGACAAATCAAAAGTGGACAAGTAATTAGAGACATAGGGAGTAGTAATTATATATTTTTTTTCTTCATTATTGATTATTAATACTTATCTCAAATAAAAACCATAAATCGTTGAAAGATTTACTTTATTTTATTAGTAATATAACTATAAAATTGAATATACATGAGATTACGCCCCGTAGATCCATGGGACTTACTCCTCGTGATTCGGGGTTTACGCCTCACCCTGTACAGTATAAAACGTCTCGCCTCACGCCCTCACCTTTTAAAACAATGATCCTAAATATGACAACCAAACAAGATATAAAAAAAATTATCCCATCACTATTTATTTTAATCTCTCACACCAAAAGACTCTTGGACTTTGAAATTTCATATATATCTTTTAAAAATTTCCACTTTTTATATGATATTCACACTAAGATTCGATTATATTTGGCATCTAAATAAATGAGTCTTTACCGCTCCGACTATAGTTTAACCGTTCCTAACAACTATAATAAACCCTCCCATGTGAGCTTGACCTTTTAGCCAACTGCCTCTCTCTCTCTCTCTCCTTGTTCTTCTTCTTCTACACCCCCATTTCTACTCTCTCTCTTCTTCTTTCCAAAATCGAACTGAAGAATTGATTTGGGTTTGATTACTATGGACCCGAAGTTCACCGGAAAGCCCATACCCATCCCATTTCTACCGGGTCGGATTGACCTTGACCAGATGCCGGATACTCCGACCCGTATAGCACGTCACCGCCGGGCACAGTCGGAGACTTTCTTCAGGTTCCCTGACTTCGACGATGACATCCTCTTAGACGACGTCGTTGCTGACTTCAACCTTGACATTTCGGCGCCGGCGTTGTCCCCTTCTACTGATACCCACATGCAGCCGGCGAATTCAGCTGACTCGTCTTCAAACGGACCGGGTACTGATCATAACCCTAGACCGTTGAATCACTTCAGGAGTCTTTCCGTTGACGCCGAATTTTTTGATGGTCTGGAGTTTGGTGAAGCTGGAGCTACAACGCCGGCTGCGTCGGAGGAGAAGAAGATGATGGGTTCCGGTTCGGGTTCTCGTCATAGGCATAGCAATTCGATGGATGGTTCTTTTTCTGCTGCGTCGTTTGAGGCTGAGAGCTCTGTTAAGAAAGCTATGGCGCCTGATCGGCTTGCTGAATTGGCTTTGATTGATCCCAAGAGAGCCAAAAGGTTTGAACTTCTATCAAGTCTTTTCCTTTTTTCTGTTATAGTGTGAAAAATTTAAGTTCTTTGGAATTCTACTTAGCTCTAATGATTAAAAGAGAAAATTTCTCTTCAAAAAAAATTTGGGCTTGAGGTTGTTTGTTTGGTTAAGAGTTTGACTTTGGAATTATACTTAGCTCTAGTGATTAAGGTTTGAACTTTCATAAAGTTCTGTTTGTTTTTGCTTCAATTTTATATGCAGTTGCCTCAATTGTAGTATGAATTTTTTTGGGCTTGAGGGTTTCTTTCTTCGGTTAAGAGTTTTTACTTTGGAGTTATACTTAGGTCTAATGCTTTAGAGGAAATCTCTCTTCGAATTATTGGGCATTTTGGAAATTCTTGGCCTCTTGGGCACATAAAGCAAAATAGATGGTTGCTATATTTCTTGGTTTTGAAGTGATTTGCTTGTCCCTGGGAATGCCAAAATTGTCTATGTTTTTAGCTGTAAAGAGCATGTTTGACTTGGTATTATGGAGTTGTCAAGTGTGAATTTGGTGAAATTATATGAGTTACATATTCTCACACTCAAATAGATGAAAGAGAAGAAAAGGATATGATTTGAGAAAAAGATGTTGGTGATCATTTGCAACACTTATCTTGTGGGAAGTGAAATAAGTTTCCACTTCATTATATGTGAATGGCCAGGATATTTAACACAGGGGATTAGTCTTTACAAGTAAAGTTTTTATATTGGGAAAAAAGAAGTAGGGGTTGAGAGGGAGGGAGGGGGGACTACACTACTTAAAAGCAGTGCAGAGGCTCCTAGCAGAGAAGCCGGAATACTGAGTTAATGACGAGATATTATTGCACCTTGTATGCTCATTTAAGATGAAAGAGAATGCAGTGCTACTATGATGTATTCTTTAAGGAAGTGGTATTACCTGAATGGTAAGAGATGAGAAGATTTGGAAACTATAGGTTGCTGACTACCTTTAAATGTCAACATTAGTAATCTGAATTTTTTTCGCACAAAAGGTTATAGCGTGTGACATGTCACTGTTACATAGCATGGCTTCCCAACTTTGTTGTCTTGTAATTTGTATGTTTCCAATTTTTCCTTAAAATACTAAGTCCCCTTATAGATAACAGTTCTAGCATTAAACTTTGGTTTATGCTTTTGTAGAAATTCATCTCTGTTTCTGCATTATTACAGGATTCTTGCAAACAGACAATCTGCTGCACGTTCAAAGGAGCGGAAAATTCGTTATACTAGTGAACTGGAGAGAAAGGTGCAGACTCTGCAGAGTGAAGCTACTACTCTGTCTGCACAAATCACGGTTATGCAGGTACAAAATAGGGAGACTGTATTCTTAAAAGCTATTACAGTACTCTTCTTTATTTTCTTAATAGGCAAAATGACTTCATGGTTATCAAATTATGTTGTATAAAGTTACCTTGAAAATTCAATAGCTTCTCATGTTTTCATACAATAAACAATGAGTATATCCAATATATATATATATATTTGGTTATGAGTTTTTGTTGTATGAATTAACCCTAGAGATTCAATAGCTTTTTGTGTTCAGATATGTGATTGCATGTGTGTGAGTCAGATTCGTAACATCTTCAAATCGAAATGGCTCTCTGCTTTGTATGATTTTTTTACTTAACTTGAATTATCTCAATTCATTCATTGCTTGATAATGAATGAGGATGTTATGATTTTATATTCTTATGAGATTTTAGTTGGCTCAAAGAATGAACTACATGGTTTTCTTATTCTGGCCAATTTGTTGCATTAAGAATTTTGGTAGGATGATTTTCTAATAGATGTCTTTATAAAGATTCTGTCTGTATTTCTTGTACTTTTTACCTAATTGTGAGGGTTGAGGAAGAGAAACAAGCTCTCGTCCATCTTGTAATTGAAGATCAGAGGTTATGAATGCCGAAATTGTTGACAAAAATTAGAGGCTCTATTTGCTATTTTCAGTATGTTCAGTAGATTAGGATCATTTCTCCAGTTGATCAGAAGGAACAGAGGGATAGAAATGTCTTTGCCTACAAGTCACATCATTGGATATGCATAAGATCATATCTTTAGGTTATTTTTTGGGAGCTTCTGAAATAAGATCCAAGCATAGTTTGTAAACTGATCGCCATGTGATTTAAACAAGTTGGCAACTTGTGGCAACTTGGTCTAAGTTGCTCGGACTCGGGTGTGGGTGTTCGATACGGGTGCGGATCTAGAGGTTGGATCCTTCATGATCTAATTTTTAAGATTCGGGGATATGGATCCATGTACGGATACGGGTGTGGGGATTTGCCTAAAAATAATTAAAATATCTAAAAATAGAGTTATAAAACCTAAATTATGAGATATTATATGGAGAACTTGAGGAGAATCATGGAAGGAGATTAAAGGAAAAGGAGTGACATAGAAATTTCTATATAAAAGGTATTCCATTTTCTTCAATTTCACCTTAGCTTTTGTATTGATTATAGGAATCATTAAAATTATCCAGACTTTCCCCATCAATGCTGGTCAAAGTACCCAAAATCTGTTGACCAAATCGGACACGGATCCCACACCCACACCCATGTCGTGTTGACACGGGTGCGGCACCAAAAGTGAAGAGTCCGAGCAACTTAGGTGTTGGTAACTTGAGCTGGGATCTTAGTTGACTTTATGTGTAGTTGATCCAATGTTACCTGGATGGTTATGCTTGAATCAGAAATTGTTTAGCTTTCGGAAATCGAAACAGGTTACTTCCCTCTTAAAGTAAAGCTGAACTTTGTCATCGAAGAAGCTTGAAAGTTAAGTGCTCTTTTTGGATAAAAACACCCCCCTACTCGACTAGCACTAAATTACAATCATAGCATCAACAGAAATAAATCTTCATTTTTCCCTTTTTTTAGGGTTGTCTTTCAGCTGAGCAATCAATAACAAAGTGAGTTTGAAAGAAATGTTGGCGGATGATCAAAATATTCAATGCAGCTGGGATGGTTATTACTAAAACAGTTATTTGACCTTTGACTTTCAGTAACCGAGGTTTCGTTATTTCCTGCTCGCAGAAAATTAACCCTTTTGTCATCAAAGAAGTTAGAAGTAGGGCTGTTATTGGGGTAACTTGTACCCATCTACCACTGAAGTGTTATGACTACATTGACAGCAATCATTTCATTTTCTTCACATTTTTTTTTAATTGAGGATTCTGTTTGATTGAGTGAGTACTATGTTCCATGTCCCTGCCCTCTTTTGCAAGTAATGTGGAATTCTTAGGCCTAAAAATGGTAATGGGGAACTGGAGAAGAGAGAGATGGTGCCATTGCTAGTTACATATGGAGGGTGCTGTTGCTGGCACTGTAAGAGGGAGCTAGTGGTTGGGAGGTGAATATTGGAAAAAGTGAGATGGTGTGATCCTGTGAAGATTTGAATGCATAGAATCAGGGAAAGGGAAGTTATGCAAGCATTAGCAAGATGGAGGGGAGGAAAATACAGGAAAGTAGGTTTTTCTAAGCTGTTAAATTCTCTTTGGTGCTAATTATGGAAAGCATAACTTTTCTTAGGATACAGGAAAATTTTCAGTCAAACCTTTTCTTTTCCACCCTCTAGCTTGTCAGGCAATTAGGATTTTTCAAGTTGTTGTGCTTGTCTTTGATGCTAAATAATGAACTTTCTTGTTATGGAGGAACAGTCATCATCAATTAACAGGTTCTTATTCTTATCTTGTTTTCTAGCATCATTTAAATAACCAAGTATGGTAACTTGCTAGCTAGCAATAAGTTTTTTTTGTAGAATCTACATTATTTTCATTGCTCTGGTTGTAAAATCTTTTTTTTTTTACCTTCAACTTTTGGTTGAAAAGTCACCTTTATGCTACTTCTTCGCTCTTTTTGTCATCGTTGAGTATGGATCTGACTGCCACAAAACCATGCATATGTGCTTGTGTGGAGGTCTGCCATTCTTGTTTTTCCATTATGCTCCTTGCCTTTTTGTTTTCCTTTTTAAAAAAAATTACTTTGGTCGACAGTTGAACTTTTTGCCCTTCTTCTCATTAATTTTGGTGGGTAACATACATTAGGACAATCCATTTATTCATGAGTCATATATGCTGTGCGTGCAAAATCATAGTTTCAAGTTGTGGACATTTCTGTAGACATATATAGATTGTATTGTATTTATGTGGTGCTGGATGGAATATTACCACTGCAAATTATGCTATTGCTAACACTACTGTCAAGAACCATAATAACAATTAACATATCCTTAATCATTTACATGCCATTTCTGTATGATGATGCAGAGAGACAATAGTGGATTGACTACAGAGAACAAAGAACTCAAACTACGGTTGCAAGCTTTGGAACAACAAGCCCATCTTAGAGACGGTATGGTCTTATAATAACTTAATAAGTAGTATAATTTTCACTGCTATTTATTGTATTGACATATGTGTGTGAATAATTTCCAGCTCTGAATGAAGCTTTGAGAGAAGAACTGCAGCGTCTAAAGATAACAGCTGGTCAAATGTCAGCTGCAAATGGAAGCAGGGGAGCACGTCCACATTTCCCTCCCCAGCCGCAGTCATTTGTCCAATGTGGTAATCACCATACTCAACAACAGCAGCCGCACATGCCTCAGTCTACAACAAGTACCCAAAATATCGGTGGGCAGACCCAACCTAGCTTCATGAACTTCAATAACAGGGGTTGAAAATGTCAAAGAAAGGCAACATATCACTAATGAGTAATTAGCATAGAGCCTTGTATATATTGATAATGATATGTAATGAATAGTGTTACAGGCTGTGGAGTGTATTCTGATCAGATCACTTTGTACCATTATCAAAATACCTAGTTACATGGGATATACTTGTTTTATAAACATCAGTTAGATATTGTTCAACATCTTTTATGTATTACTATAGTGTTTGAAACTAATACTTTGCTGATGAAATTTGAAAAGATTCTTCTGATAAGAAATTGTTCTTGAATACTTGGATCTTAGATTATGGAAATAAAATTTGCATTTATTTCTCTCTATTTATTTATTTATGGTGGATTCATTACCTGACAAAGCCTCATACTAGTTGATAGATTGGATTCTTCATGATTTCTATTGAGCATGATTGGATTTAGAGTGGAGATGCGTGATCTAACTCATCTGAAGTATGTCACAACTCACATTTTTAAGACTCCTGAAACTCGGGATGGATGTAGCTTCTCTTCTGAAGCGTCTTAGTCTGTAGTTGCTAAATTGTGCATTCAGCTAAGAAGCGCACTAGCTAGGTGGAGTCTGTATTTGAAATGAAAAAAATAAAATCGAGGGATTACCTCTATGGGTCCGCTCCCTTGTATTTGTGGCAGTTGGACGGTCAACAAGTTTGTTATATCTCTTGTTGTTTGTGATTTTGGAAGGATGTCAATTTTATAGGATATTACATAATATAGTCATCCACTAACATGTAAAACCACATAACAAGAAACAAGAGAAGAACTTGAGTATGAAACAAGAAGTTAAAAGTTGAATCTATCGTCAACGATTGAGGTGAGATATGGATTCTTCATTCTTAATTAAAGGTCTCAATTTGCATCTTACGAATGAAAAAGTCTTGATGGGAAGCGCGTGAATTCAGGTTAGTTGAATCCCAAAATGAACACCACACCCATGTAGATAACTGGGGGGAAAAAAATTCAAATCTACAATGTGAAATAGATATGAAACTATTTTGACATTATTAGGAAGAAGATGCCATATATTCATAGGCATTAATAGCCATGATTTCAACGCCAAAAAATCCATTGTTGCAATGATTCAAAGATTAATTAATTAATTAATCACTTCCAAATGTTAAGTAGCCTGTCAATTGTCATGGCAGGAAATGTTTACACCAACTAAGTTTAACTTTGGCATATAGTTTAGTTCCAAAATAAACAACAATAAGTGGCCTTAGACTAACAGAATTTTTTTAATATCTACGTATCAGCCAAGTTAATTAAGGATTAATTAATAACTCCCCACATCCACATGGCAAGCACCTGTGATTAGACAAGAATGTTGACACCAACTAAGCTAAACTTGGCTTAATTCCAATAGGAAAGTGAAATTGTCTTGTCCAGATGTAGCATTGCAGAAAATTAGATAGAATGGCGAACTAATTTTCCCACGTTTGATTGGTTAAATTTTTTGGAAAATATATTTTTTAGAAAAATAAGTTCCTTAAAATGAAAAAAATAACTTCCTAATGGAGTTATGGAATAGGGAAAACAAAATTTCATAAGTACCATTCCACGCGTATTGTCTCCTCTCCGTCCTCCAACACACTCCACCCTACCCCACTCCCATAGTGTTTGAATAGATTAAACACAAATACTTGTGGTTTTAAATGAGAAGTTTAAAGTTAAATTGTTACTCACTAAATATAGAAAAGAGTTATTCTTTTGAGACTGACTAACGAGGAAAAGGAAAGAATCTCACATAAATTTGGACGGAGGGAGTATTATTATATTCAATGGGGTCAATTTGTATTTATCCCATTCATCTTGTACAAATTAATCAACAACAAACAAGGAATTATTTTTAATACTAAGCTGTTCACAGAACATTCTTGAGATCATCAGTACTATATCACATATAAACTCATCAAATTTTGCAGATTTAACACAACCAAGAATGGAGTTAATCATGTTTATTGTAATGTTGTTAGTGTTGGTTTTAGTAGTTTTACTAGTTCTATTAAGAACAAATAAGGCTTCTCCAAAAGAAATGGAAGCAATTCCAGGTACCTTAGGATGGCCTATTATTGGAGAAAGTCTCTCTTTCATATCTGAATTTTCGAGCCCTGCTGGTATATACAGCTTCATCAATAAGAGACAGAAACTGTGAGTACATCATAATATAGCACGTCGAAAATTGTTCAAATTTTTCTCCAGGTGCTATACTGAATATGTGCTATGTTTTAGAAAGGTTAAAAAGTTGTTCATGAAGATAATTTCTTGCTATATATATGCTTTTGAGATTGATCTAACACTGTCATTCCCTTCAGAAAACTCGTCAACACGCTATCTTTACATCACTTCGCAAAGAAAATAATCTGTTACCTAAATTCTGACCTCAATTTTATGATTTGTGTTATGATTTTGCTTATTAGGTATGGGAAGGTGTTTAAGAGTTATGTATTGGGAAGGTATACGGTATTCATGACCGGAAGAGAAGCAAGCAAGATCTTGTTGACAGGTAAAGATGGGATAGTGAGCTTAAACCTTTTCTACACAGGACAGCAAGTACTTGGACCTACAAGCTTGCTCCAACAGACAGGAGAGGCACACAAGAGACTCCGAAGACTAATTGCTGAACCACTTTCTGTTGATGGTTTAAAGAAGTATTTTCAGTTTATCAACAGTTTAGCTATTGAAACATTGGATCAGTGGTCTGGAAGAAAAATTTTGGTTCTCGAAGAAACTTCCACAGTTGAGTCTTTTGATCATTTTTTCGTAGAGTTTGGTCTAAAGGAGGCATTTTTGAACCTTTCAGATTATGTTTTTTTGCAGTTTACACTGAAGGTGATAGGCAACATGATAATGAGTTTAGAGCCAACTGGTGAGGAGCAAGAGAAATTTCGAACCAATTTCAAGATCATTTCTGGCTCTTTTGCTTCTTTACCCTTTAAAGTCCCGGGAACAGCCTTTTATCGTGGCATTCAGGTAACAAATTGTCGATATTCTATGCAAAATATGATGAATGGACAGCTTAAAAGAGATGACTATCTGTAAACTACAGGCTCGTGATCGAATGTATGCTATGTTAGACTCGATAATTGACCAACGGAGGAGTGGGGAAACCATAAAACAAGATTTCTTGCAATCCCTGGTGAAGAAGCATGGCAAAGATGCACCAGAAGGAGATGATGATGATAAACTCACAGATAAACAACTTAAGGATAACATATTGACGCTTCTAGTTGCAGGCCACGATACTACAACTGCTGCTTTAACATGGCTCCTCAAATTTCTTCAAGAAAATCCTGCTGTATTGGAACGACTAAGAGTAATTCTTATTCAAACCTAACAGAGAAAAGGAGCAACCTTCAACTGCTGACATTAGTTTATAACTTGAAATCTTTTATTTACAGGAGGAGCATAGAGAAATCCAAGCTCGAAAACAAGGTACATTAGATCTCACCTGGTCTGAAGTCAACAATATGCCTTACACCGCCAAAGTGAGCTTGCATACTAGTCATAAATCCAGCTTCTGTTCATCCCTGAAATTCAAAAAATAAACTTTCTTTTGTTGATATCTCAATGTTCAGGTAATCAGTGAAACACTTCGAATGGCCACAATCCTTCCGTGGTTTTCAAGAAAAGCAGCACAAGATTTTGAGATTGAGGGTAACAGTCAGATTTCTTGATATCTAGATTTTGTATGATCTAAAATGATTCTTTAAAACCATGTTCAGGGTGCAAAATCAAGAAGGGATGGTCACTTTACTTGGATGTAGTGTCTATCCATCGCGACCCCAAAATATTTCCTAATCCGGAGAAGTTTGATCCTTCTAGATTTGATGTAAGTTTTCCAACATACATAAGCAGGCTCCTTTTATTCAACTCCTGAGATTTTTATAACAAAGAAACTTGTTGGATTCTGTACAGGATCCTCTAAAACCTTTCAGCTTCCTTGGATTTGGAAGCGGACCACGCATGTGTCCTGGAATCAACTTAGCCAAACTGGAAATTTCTGTCTTTCTTCATCATCTAGTCTGCAGATACAAGTAAGGAAAATAAACAAGAAACAGTCTTTTTGAAAGAAAAAGGTAATTCTAATTTCCTGTGGGCAGTTGCATTACTGACTTGAAAATTTGTCTTCCTTGTAGATGGACACCATTAGACACAGATGACTCCGTCCAGCCAACACTTGTTAGGATGCTGAAGAACAAGTATCCCGTCATGGTTGAGACACTTTAGATAATGTCTTTTACACTAAAGCATTTTCAGATTTGTAGGAGAATGTAATAGCACAAATAAGGAAAAGTAACCTTGGTGTTGAAGTTGTACCTAAAGATCCAGTGTTAAATTGAAATATAAACTATGGAACTCTTTGATGATGATTAAATATTTGCAGTCTCTAACAAAGTGATATATCTTTACGTTCAAAGCAAGTACTTGCTGAAACAAATATTGCAGTCATACCGAACAAGTGGAGAGGAACACAAAAAAATTCACAAAGTTGCCACGTATTTTTGGCAAATTCTTCCTTATGGAAAACACACTAATGCAGAAGCATAAGGGGCCACACAATGATATGCTTCTACGAGATTCAAAGTCACAATTCAAACATCACTACTACAATGAATCTAATGTTTCATACAGAAACAAAGAGAAACCAATTATAGCTTCTCTAATACAAACATCATTTCTACGATGCCTCTAATGTTTGCTACAGAAACAACAGGAAACCTATAGCTTTCTCTTCTCTATCTAAGAGATCACTCTGTGCTGTGGGCAGCAACAGTTTTTACTCCCAATATCTGAAGCAAGACAAGGAGGTTTGACGTCCTCATCATTGTACCAGATTGATCGTGCTTCAACTAATTCGTCCAAGAAGTTATCCAGCTTATCAACTGTCACACTAGGCATCACCACAACATGTGCCATATTTCTTTCACAAGCAAGTTGCCACTTGCGAACAAACTCCTCATCTTTAGGTCGTTCAAAAACAACTGTGCTGCTCAGCTCATTGAGCATAGCACTGATTCCAGCTCCTATAAGGCGGTCTTTCAAATAATGAGCATTCCTTAGGCACTTTTGGACTTCTTTCTGGAATCCCTTGTACCCTTTTCTGTTCAGAGTGTACCAAAGGAAAAGTGGAGCATGCCCGTTCCGACTTCCCATGATAGTGGCATCCCTTGATGCAAGGTACTCCACATTACTAGAAAGGGCATTAATGTGCTCTAGCCTTGTTAGTTGAACACCGCATGGCATTGGACATCCCACAAACTTGTGACCAGAGACACTCACACTACCGATTGGCTTTTTGAAAGTAACCTTTGGTGCCTGTAAGAATTTAAGATATTACTTATAGGAAAATCTGAGACAACAATAACATCTTGTTCCATAAAATAGTAGTAAGTAGGAGCAATGAAAGATAATAGACAAATCTATGTTACAGAAAAGCTGTGGCAGTGGATGGTCTCTGCTTACAGAATCTCTTTTTAGTTTTTTACTGTGAAGAAGTACCCGCATGAGAGCATTCATTTATTTATCAAAAAGAATAAGGAACATAAACACTGCCAATCTCTTTTTAGTTTTTTACTGTGAAGAAGTACCCGCATGAGAGCATTCATTTATTTATCAGAAAGAATAAGGAACATAAACACTGCCAACAGGACAGTAGATCTGTATACAAAATCTCTTTTCTTCCTATCTCTGATTTGCTTGTACTGTGAAGAAGTATATCCACACAAGGAACACATATGAAAAGAAGATCAGTTTATCTTTTAGTACTCCTAATCAACCAAAAGAAATGAATTCTGCGTTCTTCTTCATCGTTTCTCCCTTACTTCCAAAAGCAATGGTTACAGAGAACAGAAAACAATTTTACATTATAACCTTCCGCAACATTAGTAGTGGCATCAAATACATTAACAAGGCTGCAAACTATTTTCACATTTTTGATTTCATAAGAGTACCTCAAATAAACTCCTGCTTTGCTAATAATAGCCAAGTATTTTTACATGCACTTCAGAGTGGCTAGTTTAAGAAATGCAAGGAGAAGTCGAACAATAAAAACAGTTTGGAGAAACAAATCTACTTACGCGCTTGACAAATGGCATCATAAGCCCAAAGAGAGCCCCATCACAGTGGATATAAAACCGATCATGTGAAAATCCGCAGTCTTCAAGGGTTTTTATGACAAGATCAAGATCATCAACAGCTCCTTTCACAGTAGTTCCTGTCAACCAAAAAAAGATGGCACCTTACGCAACTAATTGGTTGTTGCATTTAGGGAAATATCTCAGACAGTGAAAGAGTCAGACAGTACCAATGTTGACATTAATGATTGCAGGCTTATCCTTATTGGCTAGTAGCTTAACTTTGAAGTCTGCACAATCTATTTCACCAGTTAGTAGAGTGCCAACCTTTTCACATTCCATCCTATACATTCGTGCTGCTTTAAAAATAGAATAATGAGACTCCTTTGAAGCATACAAAATTCCTTCAGGAAATACTTCTCTCCTGCATTATTAAGATCGTGTTTTCCGTAGGATTAGTAAAAAAGAGGAAATCGAGGGTAACCATTTCTTAATCAGCAAACCTAAAATTCTGAAGGAATAAATTAAAAAATATACTAACCCAACAAGGATTCCATGAAGATTTCCCTCGGTTCCACAGTTTGTGATGTATCCCCAATATTCATCCTTTTCAATATCCCATAGGCGCGCAAACCAGTCCAAAACACCAACTTCAAACTGCCTTGAGTGCACACCATAGTTACTCTCAATGAATGGATCTCCTAAGTTATTGATGGAGAAATGCTGCAATTGTGAGAGTGCACCATAATCGAAATCCAAATTATATGGATACCCTGTGACAATCAGCAATCATAAATAATCAGTATTTCTTTATACTTGGAATGCAATGAAAGAAGTAGAGGATATGGTAAACTAGACTAGTTCATCCACCCACTGGACATAAAGTTGGCTAATTTCAACATATTCATCACACAAAATATTAGTATTAACATTACTAAGATAGTACAAAGGCAATCAATATCTAAGGTTCTACTATAGACAGACTTTTTTAATACAAGGATCCGAATAATTATACTTTTAGAGAGAACTTTTTAACGCTAAAGTTAACACAAAAATCAAAACTTTAATCATCAGCAAATAAGACAATCTATATAGCTGTTAAAAAAGAAAGACAAAAGCCATTCCAAGTTATGTTGCCCCACCAAAAGGAGGTGGGGGAAAACTCTATCAAACTTAGGTGAAGATTATGAGAAACACTTCATATTAAATAGCCACCCAGTGATTTCATCCTCTCAGGTTACATCAATATCATCAGATATGATACACACACACTTTTTGGTAGAAGTAACAAGTTCGCTACTTTCACACAATATTTCATACAACTGCTACTTTTAATCCCGAAGAATAAATAAATTATCAAAATCTGAAACCAACAAGAAGCCCAAAAAGGAAAATAGTAGTAAAATCTATGCCAAATGCATAAGCTGCCCCTATCTTGCCTTATTATTTCCTTTGGACACCTAAACTAGGGAAGGTACCTAATGAAAACTAGACTACTCAACAACTATACTCATCACACACGAGGCATTGAGACTGTCAAAAAATGAGATATGTGTATTTCATGTGTGGGTGACTTGGGAAAAAAAAATGCAATAAAGACGCATGGATTTAGTAGCTTCCAAAAATATTGAGCAACACAAAAAAAGTTTTCTTCTTCTTCTTCTTCTTCCCAAAACCAACAATGAGACCAGACCCACAAACATTTAGTCCTCATCTCTTTCCAATCAAACCCAGCTACACTCAAAAGCTAAAAAACTAATCCTTCTGCTTCCTCCCCTCTTCCTTTTTTGTCTTGTTTACTTCCACTTCCAGCTGGAGAAGGATCACCAACAACTTAAAGACACCTCGACCATATGAGATCAGTAACTTCTAGATTAGCATTAGCTTAACCTTTTAGGACAACTTTGTATATTTCTAGAGATAGCAAGATGAGTTGATCTGCAATTCTAGTTCCTTCCATCATATAGAGACCTTTTATGTCCAAATCTCACCAAGTGTTATAAAGTAATAGAGACTACTTTCCTATGTTCTAGTTCACTTTCAAGAGCTTCTCTAACCCTGTGCTACCAGCAGAATATGGCAGAGCAACCTATTTGTTTGTACATTTTGGGTTGCACCAATAGCCCACAAAGTTTCCAGAGCCATAATACTTTGCCATGGCGTTTGGTAGGTCATTTTTACCTTGTGGATATTCATGAACCAAATATGATCACTAATTTCTTTTGTTGTTATTGATTTTGGTTTCTGAGTGTTCTTGGAGCTTTTGGTGTCCCAAGTATTTTTAAAAATGGTAGACTTTGAGGGGGAGAAATGAATTGGAGAACTACATATAGAAGAAGAATGGATTTTATTAGTTTTAAAATCAATGTTAACTCAATTTTGACATGTATACGATCTCAAGATAGGTGAAACTCACCCATTTTCTCATGTCAACACTCTGCATAATTGATACAGTTTGAGCAGGTCATGAGCTGAGTAAGGTGTCTAGATGAAGAGTTTTAACAAGTTAGGTGTTTGTTTATGTATTCAGCCTAAAATTTACACTGGAGCTGATATCCTAGTCTTTCTAGTTTTAAGGAGGATTTAACCCATAATAGATATGTATAACACTTATTTGAAGAGCCAAACTTAGCCATTAGTAACAACTTTTGTCAAAAAGGTAATCTAAGTCAACCTAAACAAATATACGATTCTATCTATAGAGTAACCAAATATAAACAGAATCAAGCGTAATAATTCAAAATCAAAACGAATAAACAGAATCAAGTGTAATAATTCAAAATCAAAACGAACACAATACCTAAATGATACTTAGTTCGATCAGTGAGAGTCTTCCGATACCGAGCCAGAACACTAGCCATATACGCTTCCTTATCACCAGTAGAATCATCATCCGGATCAGGTTCCGTAACAGAAAAGGACGACGTATGTATATTCCGCCCTAACACAATCTCCCTGTTCTGCTCCTCGCCGCCGCCATTAACCGCCGCATCTACACCTTCTGATTTCACCACTGCCGGCACCAGCTCTGGTACCACAGCCGTCGGATCAAATCGAACGTCCGCCACCTCCTTTCCATTAACAGCTGAACTCATCGATTCGATTACCGCACTTGTTCCCACCATAGCTCTGTTCGAATCAACAATCACTGCTTCCATTTTAGTACAATTTAATCAAATCGTTAATTAAAAAAATTAGCACAATGTATGAATATAAATGCGAAAAAATAGGAATTAGTGGATAAATGTATGGTTTACCTGGAATCAATGGAGATTTCTATAAACGGAAAACCGGCAGTGTCGGCTGAGCAACGATCGGAAAAGTTATTGATTTTTGTGAGAGGAGAAATAACGAAGAAATGTGGTTTGTATATATAGGCGTAACGTAATAATAACTGAGATTTTTTTCGTTATAGTTTTTATTTCTTCATATTTGCTAATCACTCCCTTACAGAATTTATCTTATCACAAGATGTCCCTAAAGGAACTCCCTCGTGGAATCAATATGATTTTATTACTTCACTTTCACTCCTACTATCGATACAAGAGCTAGACGATACTCAATTATGTACTAACACTCTTATCTTTGTAAATTAATATTTGTGATTGTATTCTCGATAAGCGACAAATACATCAGGTCATATTTAATCATGACTTGAAAATGATTTTTTGTAATTATATTTTAGTATATACTACTATATTTTAGAAATTGGAAAACATGAAGAGAAGTATTATAAAGATATCGAATTATTCAAACAAAAAAAAATCATATAGTTTCAGTATGATAATGTGACTTTTAGAAATGGGTGGAGATGCCATTTTAAGAAAATTAATCATTTAAACATTATCACTGCCCCTTGAGAGTCCCGAACAGCCATTTTATTTTTATTGTCTAATTAAATACTAAAACAAAAACCGAAAAATGAAATTGATATATTGAAATCAAATAGTATGAAGTTGAAGTTTTATTTAAATATGTAGTTTAAAATTTTTTTAAGTTGTACGTAATATTTTTTTCATAAATATGAAAATTTCACAAGTCGTAAAATAATAAAAATTGTAAACAATAAAAATTTTTTATATAAAATATAAACTTATAAATTGTATTTTACATTAAAAAAAATTAAAATCATAACTCTAAATAGCAAATTATTTTTATATAAGACACCTTGATATAATTTATTCTTCATAATTCATATCCATGCGAGGTGGGTCCGAGTTTTGTAGATAATATAGAAATATTATATTTGGAAAAAACATATAATAGTACAAATATTTAAATAAAAAAATAGAATAAAAGGAAAAGAGGGAAAAAGATACGTATGTTAACCAATGAACGTAAAGCAATTGGATTCCACAAGATTCAGTAGGGTAAAGCACACAATAAGTTATCATGGTGACGTGGAAATATCTGACTATGTGGGGACCACTTGACTGTTGGCACTTTCTCCTATAACCTATCAAACCATTTTATTGATTTTTAAGTAGGCAAGTGGCAAATGTGTAATACACACAAAATATATGGGCCCCATGCAATTGCTAAATTACTTTTCTAGTCCTTTTGTTTGCTTAAATTGTAATTTATACCCCTTTAAATTGTCGATATTTTATAGTTTATAGTTATTGGACATACGATTTGCTTTTTTCTAGTTGTAGGACAAAAGTTTTTGCTAAGATACCTATTTCAGATATTACTTTCATCGTTTTAATTTATTTTTATTTTTATTTGTTTTTAAAAAAAATGTATTTTTTAGTTTTTGGCAATTATTTAATTCTAACTTTTGATACCAGGGGCGTAGCTATAGCCACCTTGGACACCCTTCGCCGGAAAATTACATTGTATCTATATGTCAAATTCTACATTTGAAGGATATATATTTAAAGTTTGATACCTTAACAAAAGTTATGTCTTTGGCATAGTGGTAATAGGTGTTCATTTGAATAAAGGAGTTTTGGGTTTGAACCCCAAAAGCAAAAAAGTTTTTGTTTTATTTTGACTTTCGCACACAATTATTTTTGGACATTCTTAATAAAATTTCTGATTCTGCCACTATTTGAGACCGTGGAATTAAAGGACATTTTAGTATATTCTGCATAGTTTTAGTTTATAAGATCGCATGATTCAAAAGTTTTTTATACTTTCTTAAAATTTTGTGTTAAATCAAAATAAAATAAACAAATTAAAAAATAGAGAGTTATTGATTCACCAATTTACTTTGTAAAATAAGTCCTACCCTTATCTTTTAATTAACTACTCCTCGTTGAAGTAAGGAACAAAGGTCCTAAAAAAATGTCTTAATAATATTATGTTAATAAAATGGACATCGAGTTTAATTGTGCATTCTACAAATGATGAGGACTACTAACATCCCTCTCCCTTCTGCATGCTTAATTAGACCTACTAATCCCTTTATTTAGGTTGCATGACTCCATAAATTTAAGAGATTAACACTATAATATTTCTCTGAATTTAACTCAACTCTAAAGTTGGTTCCTGAGTTGAGAATCGTCAAGAATACATAACGAGTCCAACTGTTCATCCCCAAATATTGACACGTTACTAATAACACCCATCTCTCATGCCTTACATGTTTAGACCTATCAACTAGATAACACATCATGATAGATCTGATTCTACTATCATATTACAACATTTAAAAAGCATAATTTGATTTTAAAAATTAGCTCGATATGATTCCAATTATTCATTCCATGTGGAACTATTATCACATAGTGGTTAGTGGAGGAATATAATATTACCTCTGAGTTGATATTGATTTCCATTGGATGGATGAGGTTCTTTTCTTTTGCAAGTTGAAGATTACCTTCAAGGGACACCAATTCATTTTTTGCAATTTTAGTGTTGTAGACATTTTGTGAAGATGGGAGAGCCATTGAAAATTTTCTACTCCATTTATAAAACAAAATTGTCTTAAGATGGCATCATATTGCAAATGAGAACTGAGTAAATTAATTAATTAAGTGTGAACATGACTACTTTAATTTGGTTGTTGTCATGGCTAAAGTTTAATTAATCTACTTTTAACATGGTTTTTTTGTTTTTGAACCATTTAAATAACTAGTTGAATATAAAATATTCTTTTACATATCTATTATAGAGATTGAGAATCACAATCCATATTGTTTATGAACCACATGATTTTGTGATGGCAATAAACTAATATTGTCGATCGATTTATTAAAGGCATGTGATCACATGCACAATAAATTAACGCAAATTAAATTAGTTTTTCCTATATATTCATCACCATATATAAACGAATTCAGAATTTCAAAATGATGAATATATACTATTACTTTTTAAGATATAAAATTTTATGGTGACAATAATTTAGCGAACAAAAAGATAATTAATTAGCAATGAGAACAAGAGCTTTTGCTTTTCAGAATAAAGAAAGGAAAAAAGAAGAATGGTTGTTGTGCTGCTTTAGAATTTATTTTTAAGAGAAAAAGGGTGGGGGCAGTAGGGTTCAATAAGGGCACCACACAATCTTTTTTAATTATACAAGCCTTCAGATAATATTAAATATATTTTAAGAAATATACGAATAATATATCAAGTTTAATTTAATGATTATGAATTTATGTGACGTTTTTTTACAGATAAATTTGTTATTGTTTATTACTCATGTCAACACACAACTAATAAGAGAATCACACTAAAGACTCAAGATGGAAAGAATAAGAATCAAGACATCATTTCAATTTTTCAATGATTGTCTTGAGTCTTGACCATCGCTTATATCAATTTTTAAGTCTTTGTTTATATACACAGTTGTACAAATAATAAAGTAATAAGATCAACATTTCAAACCCACAAAAAATTGTGAATAACCATCAACTAAGTTATTTTCACTATACAAAAATTTGTGATCCATAGAACAAATAAAGTGGATAGTAAAAAATGGTAGTAGAAGAATTAATGTTAGTAAGGTTCACTATACAAGTTCCTCATAGGCATAATATATAAATAGGACTCTTGACTTGATTTTATCGGACAATTATAACTTTTTAACTTTGTTAGTGTACAAAAAGACACTTCAACTATTAAAAACTTGAACAGATAAACACTCGAATTTTACCTCTAACCTGCATGACTTGGGTGTATTTAACGAGTTTTGCCAAGTAGGATTCAAGTGTTTATTTATTCAAGTTTTGAATAGTTAATGTTTCTATTTGTGCACTAACAAAGTTAAAAGTCATAATTGCCAGTTAAAACTAAGCTAAGGATCATGTTTATTATGCCTTCCTAATAACAAATTAGTATTTCCTTGATTTGTAACTAAAATTGGGAAAACCATCTTGATCAAGCTTTAGAGTGTTTTCTTGATAGGAATATGTGAATAAAAGAAAACTTTCCTCTATTAGAGATGATCATAATTTAATCTAAAAGTTTAGGGTTGAGTAAACATTTTAAATTTGTGATTGATTTGTTTTTTATATATTCAACATTTATTACAAATAATACGCCACTTGAATCAAATTTCTAATGGAAGCACCATGCACATTAATGATTTTCTAAAACTTCAAAAATGTCAAGGTTAATTATTTCCATGGTGATCCCCAATTCTCCTAATTTTCAAGATAAAAAAAGAGTAATAAATAAAATAACAAAAAAGGAGAAATAATTTAAAAGAAAAAAAAATCTTATTAAGAGAAGATACAGAGAACCATAAACAATCAATGAGGCAAGACCCCAGTTAAAGATTGAATAGTATGAAAAATGTGACAAAAATAGACACTTGTCATACTCATCCACTGAGAACATGCATCCTAGTCAAATTTGTTGTAATTCTACTTCGTATATTTTATCGTAATACTCCTATTAATTGATATTTAATATTAGATTTTTAAAAATAAATAATTAATATTAAAAATAAAATACAAAAGATAATTATTTTCTAAAATAAGTTAAAAATGATAAGTAAAAGTGAAAATTATTTTCAAAATAATGAACAAAGTAAAAAACGAATGGAGTGTTGTTAAGGCATGAAAGATATGGTAAAACATTTTAAATCTATTATTAGGTGAAAAAATTAAGAGAAGAAATGAAACTATAACTAATTCAACAAATAGTAACTGCAAATATCCCGTTGTTAAAATTTGTTGGGCTGGTGGAGTTATAATTTTCAGTAAGAGAGTTTAAGATATTAAAAAATATACATGAAATATTTAAGAAAATTCAATATCAATTATATATACATAAAAAAATAATTTTGATTTTATATATAATATAATTTTTTAATCGAAGGACATCTGACTTCACCCCTATAATTTAAATGAAACCCATCAAAGTTCTTGAAAATCCACTTGGAATTAGAAGAAAATAAAGAAACTAAAAATAGAGTGAAGAATTCTATCACAATTGAATTGAAGAAACAAGGAATCTAAAGTTAAATCAACCATTCATTCCCAAGCAATCCAATCAAAGCTATCTATGAAGGCATAGCCAAGATTTTTTAATTTATAAACTCTAAATTATAATTATTTTTATTTATTAGATTCTTGATAGATTATTTGTGTGTATTGAATTTTTCAACATGATTATAAAATTTGAGCTAAAGCAATTGAGTTCTATCGAACTCGTAATTAGGAGTGTACATGACCGGGTTGGTTCGGGTTTTTCAAATATCAAACCAAACTATTTGTGTAAAAAAATTAAATTTATAAACTAAACCAAACTAATAAAATTCAGATTTTTTTTGGGTTTTTCAACCTCGGGTTGGTTCGGGTTTTTCAAATATCAAACCAAACTATTGTGTCGAATTTTTAAATTTATAAATCAAACCAAACTAATAAACCTCGGATTTTTTCGGTAAAGTTTGCATACAAACATATAATTAACTTGTGCTCCAAATATTTCTTTAGTCCAACCAAAATACAATTATCTAAGGTGTTTCTTAAGAAAATAACACAAAATATGAGATGAGTGATGACACTAAAATATTCAATAAAAAATAATAATGAAATCATCATATAAAGTAAATATTGCAAAGTCATAATGAAAATGATCATAATTTAAAAGTACTAAATCATGCTAAAATAAGTTTAATAAGTATTAGTTAAATTACTAAAATTAGATTATGTATTTTAATTGTCTAAAACCAATGTAAAACTAAAGAACAAATATTCAATATTATTATCATTCTCAATGTTGAATTGATTTTCTTTTTGCATTAGTATTAATTTGATTTTGATTTAAGTTTTATTATAATTATCAACATCTATGAACTATAATCTTTATTGGACCATTCCAAATTCTAAGTTTTAAACTTGAAATAATATATTAAAA
>JAJOOR010005907.1:0-38994 GCA_036250505.1 Solanum acaule | reverse complement strand
ATGTGAAGTTGTTCACTGTTCGTATATGTTGATGATATTGTATATGTTTGATATGTGCATGTAATTATATTGTTGTATTGACTAATGTATGTTGCACTTAGTGGGATAGCTGCATGAACCTACCAATACACTGTGGTTGTGTGGTTGTGTACTGATACTGCACTTGCTCTTATTTTTGTTGAGTACAGGGCATCATCAAGCTGCTACTGACAGACCTCGCTTAGGAGATTAGTGATCGTGCAAATTCAAGGGTGAGCCAATTCTTCCGAGCTTCCATGGGTTCTCTTTTGTCTGTGTCCACCATTTTCGGACTTAGACTATGTTCTATTAGTTATTAGTACATTAATCGGGTTTTCATCCCTTCTTGTTTAGACTTGTTGAACTTTAGATGTTTTGGTACATTGACTTTCAGGTTCTAGGTTATTTCTTCCGCATTTTTTAGTTCTTGTTAGAATTTTGTTGGAGTTTATGGGAACTCCCTATTTATTTCCTTAGTGTTTAACTTGCTTCCGTAACTTAAATGCCTTTGTTTTGGTTTAGTTGCTTGGGTTTGGTTGTAGTAGTGGTTCTCCCACCGAAGAGTTAGTATGGGTGTCAATCACAACAGTCGGGGTCGTGACAAAGTTGGTATCAGAGCCTAGGTTCGTTGATCTCGATGTACCAAAATGTGTCTAGTAGTGACTTTCAGAACGGTACGGGGATGCCTTTACTTTTCTTCGAGAGGCTCTAGGACTTTAGTAAATCTCTATTTTTTTTCTCGTGTCTCCTTTCGTGCTATAACTTGATTCCAATTGGTATCTGTCGATTCAAATTGGTATCTAACCTCGTTCACTTTTCTATTCGCAAATGGTTAACACTAGATACAACGGCCTTAGGCCCGTAGCTCTCATCAATGCTCCAGCTGAGGAATCTGCAGCGAGAGGTCGCGGACGAGGCAGGGGTAGAGGAAGAGCTATGGGTAGAGTCCGTGGAAGAGTAGCACCTGCTGGGAATGGAGCTTCTGTTGAGAATGCTCATGTGAATGAAAACCCTCATGCGCATCATGAAGAGATTGAAGAGGAGAATGTTGATGATGTGGGACAAGAGAAAGAGGTGTAGGCTGAGACTACCGATGTTCCCCCCATAGACCCAATGTTAGCTCGACAGATCATGCCATTCTTGAAAGGGTTGGTTGGTCTTGGAGTGCTTCCTTCTGCTCAAGCAACTCAAGCTCCTACTAACCCTCTTGTTGCTAGCACTGCGCCCAAGGTGGGTGGAACGGGAGGTAACGATGCTTTCTTTCGTCCTTTATTGGGTTTTATGATGACTATGAATGAAATGTTGACTAATTTTTTGAAACTAAAGCCTCATGTGTTTCTTGGTTCTGAGAATGAGAATGCTTATGAGTTCATCTTAGATTGCTACGATAGGCTTCATAAGTTGGGAATTGTCCATCAGCATGGGGTTGAGTTTGTGTCCTTTCAACTTCAAGGTGAGGCTAAGCAATGGTGGAGAGCTTATATGGAATGTAGATCTTCAACTTTACCTCAACTTACTTAGACCCAGTTTCATGCTCTGTTGTTGGAGAAATATGTGCCTAGGACTTTGAGGAATCGCAAGAAGGATAAGTTCATGGCTTTGGAGCAAGGTGGTATGAATGTGGTTGCTTATGAGGCCAAGTTCCATGCTTTGTCTAGCTATACTACTCAATTGGTGACAACTAAGGAAGAGAGAATCTGATTATTTATTAGGGGGCTAAATTATGAGTTGCAAGTATTATATGTTCATATGACTTCTGCAGGGAGGAGCATCAATGAGGTAATAGACTATGTTAAGAAAGTGGAGGGGGTGAGGCGAGACGGTCAAGCTAAGGCATGGGCAAAAAGGGCCAAGAACTCGGGTAACTTTCAAGGTTCTTATTCCAAGGGGTCCGAAAGGCCAACGCTTGCAACCAAGCCGATTCAGTCCGCTATTCCCGCCTCTGCCGGTACTTACTCGGAAACTCCATCTCATAATTTTTAGGATAGCCAGGGAGTCACGACTTCGACGGGCGACAGACCATCTTTTGATCATACTTGTTACAACTGTGGTGAACCTGGGCATATGAGGAGAGATTGTCCCCACCCACGTGTGTTAGATTCCTCACAATAGCAGTCTAGAGCAGTGATACCCGCAGGGAATGGTAATAATGGTCGAAGGCGTCCACAAGGTGGGCAAGTACGTAATCAACGAGGTCATGGAGGTAGAGGAAATGGTAATGCAGGCAGAGGTAATGTGCAACTAGGCAGGGAAGTGGTTCGTCAAGATGATAGGGCTCAGTGTTATGCCTTTCCGAGCAAGAATGAGGCAGAGGCGTCTGACGCAGTGATCGCAAGTACTATTCTTGTTTGTGACCAGATGGCTAATGTGTTATTTGATTCGGGTTCTACTTATTCTTATGCATATGTACGATTTGCCTCAGAGTTTGATATGATTTGTGATATACTTGATACCCCTATCCATATTTCTACCCCCAATTGGAGAGTCAGTCATAGTTACCTATGTCTATCGTGCTTGTCCTATTTTGTTTATGGGTTTTCAGACTTGGGATGATTTGGTGATTGTGGATGACTGACTTTGACATAAACTTAGGCATGACTTGGTTGTCCCCCTATTATGATGTGCTTAATTGTAATACTAAGTCTGTAACTCTAGAAATTTCGGGAAGGGAAAAATTAGAGTGGGAATGGGTGTACAAGCCTAAGCAAACTAAGATCATATCCTCCATTCGGGTTAAGAAATTGATAGGGCAGGGTTGTTTGGCTTATTTGGCTCATATTAGGGATATTGAGATTGAGTTTCCATCCATTGAAGTCTATTCATATGGTGTCAGAATTTAGAGAGTGTTTCATAATGACTTGTCTGGTATTCCTTCGGATAGAGATATAGATTTTTGTATTGATTTAGAGCCTAGTACGTGCCCATTTCTATCCCTCCATATCGCATGGCTCCAGCAAAATTAAGAGAACTTAAGGCTCAAATCCAACAGCTTCTTGATAAGGGATTTATTCATCCTAGTGCTTCCCCATAAGGTGTTTCAGTTTTGTTTGTTAAGAAAAATGATGATAGTATGAGAATGTGTATAGATTACCGGCAATTGAATAGGGTCACTATTCAAAACAAGTATCCTTTGCCTCAAATAGATGATCATTTTGACCAATTGCAAGGTGCATCAGTTTTCTTTAAGATTGATCTAAGATCTGGTTACCATCAATTAAAAATTAGTCCTGAGGATGTGCCCAAGACGGCGTTTAGGACTCGCTATGGGCACTATGAATTACTAGTTATGTCCTTTGGATTGACTAATGCGCCTGCATCATTCATGAGTTTGATGAATGGGGTGTTTAGGTCGTTTCTTGATTCATTTGTTGTAGTGTTTATTGATGATATTTTGGTCTATTCGAAAAGTGAGAAAGATCATGCCGACCATCTTCTTAGTGTTTTGGGTGTTCATGGGAAGCAAAAGTTATATGCTAAATTTTCCATGGTTGAATTTTGGTTGAAATCGATTGCATTTTTGGGGCATGTTGTTTCAAAAGAAGGGGTAATGGTAGATCCCCAAAAGATTGAGGCGGTTAAGAATTGGGTTAGGCCTAGCTCTGTGATGGAAGTTAGGAGTTTTGTGGGGCTAGCTAGCTACTATCGTCGATTTGTGAAAAATTTTGCTTCTATTGCCACTCACTTGACTAACTTGACCAAAAAGGAGGTACCCTTCGAATGGACTGAACAGTGTGATGAGAGCTTTCACAAGCTCAAGACTCTCTTGACCACTGCACCCATCCTAGCATTATCGGTAGAGGTAAAGATTTTATTGTTTATTGTGATGCTTCACATTCTGGTTTGGGTGTTGTGTTAATGCAGGATAAGAATGTTAAAGCCTATGCGTCACGCCAATTGAAGGTGCATGAGAGGAATTATCCAACGCATGATTTGGTGTTAGCAACGGTAGTATTTGCTCTTAAGATCTAGCGGCATTACCTCTATGGTGTTAAGTGTGAAGTGTTTACTGATCATCGTAGTTTGCAGCACGTGTTCACTCAAAAGGATCTGAATTTGAGATAGCGAAGGTGGATGGATTTACTTAAGGATTATGATGTGACTATTCAATACCACCCGGGCAAGGCTAATGTGGTGGCAAACGCTTTGAGTCGAAAAGCGGTGAGTATGGGTAGTTTAGATTGCTTGAATGTATCCAAGCGGCCTTTGACTAAAGAAATTGAGACCTTGGAGTCTAAATTCATGCAATTGGGCATCTCAGAAAGAGGTGGGGTGTTAGCTAGTATTGAAGTGAGGGCCACGTTCATTGAAGAGATCAAGGCCAAACAATTTGAAGATGAGAATTTGGAGGAGCTTAGGAAGAAGACTGTGAACGGTAAGGCACAAGAGACCACTCTTAATGCGGATGGTGTGCTTATTTTTAAAGGAAGAATATGTGTTCCTAGAGTAGATGTCTTGATTGAGAAATTGTTTGCAGAGTATTATGGTTCGCAATATTCTATTCATCCAGGTGTGACCAAGATGTATCGAGATTTGAAATGAATTTATTAGTGGCCGGGCATGAAGAAGGATGTAGTGGAGTTTGTGGCGAAGTGTCCAAATTGTCAACAAGTGAAGTATGAATATCAAAGGCCTGCAAGTTTGCTTTAGAGAATGCCAATTCCGAAATGGAAGTGGGAAAGAATAGCCATGGATTTTGTGGTTGGTCTTCCCAAGACTTTGGGAAAGTTTGATTCTATTTGGGTAGTGGTGGATAGATTGACTAAGTCAGCCCATTTTATTCTGGTAAGAGTAGATTATAATGCTGATCAATTGGCTAAAGTTTATGTGAAAGAGATAGTGAGGTTGCATGGGGTGCCCCGCTCTATCATCTCAGACCGTGGTACCCAATTCACATCCAAGTTTTAGAGGAAATTACATGATGAATTGGGCACACAACTCACTTTTAGTACAGTCTTCCATCTACAGACAGACGGAAAGTCAGAGAGGATTATTCAAGTGTTAGAAGACATGTTGAGGGAATGTGTGCTTGATTTTGGAGGGCATTGGGATAAATTCATACATTTGTGTAAGTTCTCCTATAATAATAGTTATCACTCCAACATTGATATGGCACCATTTGAGGCATTATATGGAAGGGGATGTAGATCACCCATAGGATGGTTTGAGGCTGGAGATGTGAAACCCTTGGGGGTTGATTTAGTGAAGGATGCTCAAGATAAGGTGAGGAGTATTCAAGCTAAACTTTTAGCAGCCCAGAGTAGACAGAAGAAGTATACGAATCATAAGGTAAGAGACATGGCGTTTCAAACCAGTGAGAATGTTCTTCTTAAGGTATCACCCATGAAAGAGGTTATGAGATTTGGCAAGAAGGGCAAACTAAGTCCGCGATACATTGGTTCCTTTGAGGTTCTTGAATGTGTAGCATCGATAGTGTATAGATTGGCTTTACCTCCTCATCTATTGGGTGTTCATCGGGTATTTCATGTGTCCATGTTGAAGAGATATCATGGTGATGGAGATTATATCATAAAGTGAGACTCAATTGTGTTAGACAAGGACCTCCAATATCAGGAGGAACCGATTGCAATTCTTGATCGTGGTGTGCGTAAGTTGAGGACCAAAGAGATTAAGTTCGTGGAAGTTCAATGGAGGCATCGTCCAGTTGAGGAAGCTACTTGGGAAACCGAGAGAGACAAGCGAGACAAGTATCCTCAATTGTTCGTCGATTGAGGTACTACTTCATTCCTTTCTTTACCTATTTTCCTAAGTTTTGTCACTCAGGGACGAGTGATGGATAAATTGTTATCTATTGTAACGACCTCTTCCCGTCGTTATAGAAATGCCAACGGGGGAAATTTAGGGTCGGAAAACTTTTTCGTAGTATTTGGATTTTCCCAACATAGTCCAGATTTGGACGAAATCGGTGTCTTTAAAGTGTAGGAAAATTTGGCACTTTTCAATTTTTAGAGCTAAGGAACGAACCCCAGGAGACTACTACTCATTTTGCACCATTCTTTAGGCTAAAGGTAAGTTTTTCACTCCCCGAATCCATTTTTCGATCCATAGAACGTAATAAAATGGGTGAATATTGATTGGGGGGGTTGTTATATATTCTATGGTGGAAACAATCCTAATTTGGATAATTGGGATCATGGGTTTGATCTAGGGTTCATAGAATTGTTAGTAATTCGGGTAATTAGTGATTCTTTATTGATTCCCGTGTTACTATGATTGTTTATAGACCAAGAACAAGCGGAACGAATCCGGAAAGGGAAGGATCAAGTTTCTTAAGGTTTCAAGCTTGTTTCGAGGTAGGTGATGGTTGTGATTCTATGATTGTGTGATGTATGTTTGTTCTTGCTTCATTATGATAGTTGCATGTATTTGAATGTTGCATTATTGATCACACTTGATGTAAATGAGATAGATGAATTATGATTGCCATGAAATCATGACTTAAATGTTTGATCTTGAGGATGTACTTGTGATTGTGATTGTGGTGTATTGAATAGATCGGTTGCCACGTTCCGGCATAACTAACTTGGATCGGTTGCCACATTTCGGCATAACTATGGGATTGGTTGCCACGTTCCGACATAATTATTGGATCGGGTACCACATTCCGGTATGCTAACTGTTTGGGTTTGGGTTTGGGTTCTATGAGAGGACCAATGATTTGATATAATTGTGTATCTTGAGAAATGTGAAGTTGTTCACTGTTCGTATATGTTGATGATATTGTATATGTTCGATATGTGCATGTGATTATATTGTTGTATTGACTAATGTATGTTCCACTTGGTGGGATAGCACGTGATCCTACCAATACACTGTGGTTGTGTGGTTGTGTACTGATACTGCACTTGCTCTTATTTTTGTTGAGTACAGGGCATCTTCAAGCGGCTACTAACAGACCTCACTTAGGAGATCAGTGATCGTTCAAATTCAAGGGTGAGCCAATTCTTCCGGGCTTCCATGGGTTCTCTTTCGTCTATGTCCACCATTTCCGGACTTAGACTATGTTCAATTAGTTATTCGTACATTAATTGGGGTTTCAGCCCTTCGTGTTTAGAGTTGTTGAACTTTAGATGTTTTGGTACATTGACTTTCAGGTTCTAGGCTATTTCTTCCACATTGTTTAGTTCTTGTTAGACTTTTGTTGGAGTTTATGGGAACTCTCTATTTATTTCCTTAGTATTTAACTTGCTTCTGTAACTTAAATACCTTAGTTTTGGTTTAGTTGCTTGGGTTTGGTTGTAGTGGTTCTCCCACCGGAGAGTTAGTGTGGGTGCCAATCATGACGGTCTGGGTCGTGACAGTATGCCACGGTATGGTAAATCAATAACAATAGTTTGCTCAACTTCGACTAATATATACTTGTATAATTGAGTATTATGATTTCGACAATTGAAAAAAGGTCTCAATTGTATCATACTAACACATTACACATGTAGAAATATATTTTCCAAATAAAGTACAAACAACTCTTTTTGTTAATCAATAACATTTTAATCAAAATAGAGTAGTTAAAATTTCAACTTCTAAACTTTTAGTTTATACTAGTACTAGGTTTCGTATTTTTTAGTATTTTAATATATATATATGTGTGCGTGTGTGTGTGTGTGTGTGAGAGAGTGTTATTTATGTAACTATATACTTCACTATGGTATTCGGTATTTTGGTATGTTATTTTTAAATATCAAATATGGTACCGAATACCAACAAAAATAAAATGTATACCATATACCATACACCATACCAAATACCATAATACTAAAACCACGGTATTTAAATTTTTGGTATGGTATGGTCATTCGGTATATTCCATACTATGTCCACCCCTATTAGAACTAGTCTTCTCATCATCAAGGACAATCTTTTTTCGTTAGCCAGCCGCATAACTCTATCCTTGAAAACAAACCATTTTTCAAGTGAGTGACTCACAAGTCTATGATAGTTGCAATAATTTGGGTCAAAAGTTTTTCCAACTTCATCAGGTCACTTTATCTCTGGAAACTCAATGAGCTTTAACACAAACAACTCATCAAAAATCTTAGAAAATTCAGAATCCAATAAGGGGTATTCCTTTTCTTACATCTCCCTTAGGGTCGACTTTTGATTTGAACGCGCTTGGAAAGTCGCTTTCACACTTTGCTTCTTGCTTTCCTTCGTAGTGAACTTTACAGGAGACACATTGACATTCATTAATTCTTTGTTGTGATTCTAGGCACAAATATGCTCCATCTCTTGGGTTCCTACTTGTCTATTCCTTTGCGAGGATCATGGACAAACATCGTATCTTTTCCAACAGAAGACATGCTCAATTTCATATCATGAGCATGAGTAGCTAGATCTTCGAAGGATTTTGGCTTTATACTTTGTAAGATGTAAAGAAGCTCCCAATGCATTCCTTGGATACACATTTCTATTATAGAAGTTTCACTATGCTTATCATTGCAATTTAGGCTCACGTTTCTTGTCACGCCCCGAACTAGGGGAGGCGTGACTGGCACTCGATACCTTATGCAATCGAGTTAGCCACTAAAACATACCAACTGACTCAATTGGGGGCCTAGAAGGTCGGGAAGCATAACATCTAAAATATTAAGCCTAGACCATTAGGGTCATAACCTGAATAACAACTCATATAGACAAGCCAAAAAAATAATAAAATACTAGTTGACCGACGAGGCCGCAATTGAGGACATACACACATACAAACATATCTATACATGCAGTATGACTTCCCGAGTCATCAATGATCATAGTGTAATATGATTTTGAATTGTTTTTTAGAAAGAGTTTACAAGTATGAGTGTCTGCATGTCAGTATTTTGAGTTGTTCAGTATTTTAGTCACAATGTATCATATACATAATCTAGTTGGGAGTACATGCATCAGTTAAGAATGTTTCATTATCAGTACTTAATGTTGCATTTTTAGTTAGCATGTCAGAATCTTGAGCTATTCAGTTTACTTCAGTTATGTTATAATTTACATATATTCAGTTGGGAGTAGTTTAATACTAAGTGGACTAGGGTCAGTCATCCTCAAAGTCCTAGAACTACGTGCCCCCGTAGGTTATAAGTCTCCTCTGTGGGCAACAATTTAGTGATCACGCCAGTCATGCCTCTATACCTCTGGCAGGGTATATTAGGTCCTCTCGATGGGGCGTATACATCGGACTCCACATTTAGCTCATGTTGTTTTATGTTGGTTATTAGTAGCTCCATTACAGTTTAGTCAGATTCTTTTGCACTGACCATGATATTAGTATAGTTCAGAAATCAGTCCCAGCATGTTATAAACTTAGTTATTGCATTCAGTATTTCATGTTCAGTATTCTCAGTTGTATCATCTTATCTCATGTCATTGTTCAGATTTATGTTTGTTTTCAGTTATGTTATTATTCAGCTTTATTATATCCTACATGCTCATTACCTTTCAAGTACTGACGCATACTCTGCGCTACATCTTCTCGTAATGTAGGTTCAGGTCCTCAGCAATTAGATCACGCATAGATCGATTCCCGATCTTCAGTTCAGCAGCATCAGTGGTGAGTGCTTATTCTTCGAGGACTAGTGACATGATTATTTTATCTCCTTTAGCTTTAGTTTCAATTTTGCTAGATCTAGCTGGGCATGTCCTAGCATTTCTAGTCAGTAGAGGATTTTTGTCAGACATAGTTAGTTTCAGCTTTAGTCTTAAAGTTTGATTTTCTTTTGTATTCAAACTCTTAGTTATCTTTATTCAGATTTAGTATATCGGTATTCCCCATCATTTCCAGATTATTTCATCATTTTGCTTCCGCTTAGTTATTATTTCAGTTTATCTTTAGTATGCTTATGAAAAGTCGCACTAAGTAGAGTCCTTTTCATGGGTGTGAAGTGCACCACATCTAATGAGAAGGAGCTGCAAAGTGTTTTAGGAAAAACTTAAATTTCTTTGTTACTCTTATCGTGCGTAAGGTATGATCTAATTCCTCACACTGACACATCATTTTGTGTTTCAGATCATGCCTCCTCATAGAGCTTATGGAAGGGGTGTAAATGCACGCATTGCTAACGCAGCTTCTCCAGTCCAAGATCAGGAAGTTTTGAATGTTGAATTCTGAAATGCTGTTCAATTGTTGGCTCAGAGTGTGACCAACCAGAACAATCAGCAGGCTCCAATTCTGGCAAATGCTAATGTTGGGTCATCTGTAGCTAGAGTTTGTGACTTCGTTAGGATGATTCCGCCAAAGTTCTTAGGATCGCAGATTAGTGAGGATCCCCAAAGTTTCATTGATGAGGTCAAGAAGATCTTTGGAGTAATGTAGGTAACTGGGAATGATCGAGTTGAGTTGGTATCTTGCCAGCTTAAGAATGTGGCTCATATCTGGTATACTCAGTAGAAAGAGAACAGGGGTACAGATGTCGCTCCTATCACTTAGGAATGCTTCAGTCAAACCTTTCTGGACAAGTTCTTCCCAAGAGAGTTGAGAGAGGTAAAAGCTCAGGAGTTCATGAATTTGAGGTAGGCTTCTATGACGGTCCAAGAGTATGGACTCAAGTTCACCCAACTCTCCAGGTATACTCCTCACATGGTTGTTGACTCCAGGGCTCAAATGAATAAGTTCATGTATGGGGTATCCGATCTTATGAAAACAGAGTCTAGGAATGCCATGTTACTCAAAGATATGAACATATCTAGGATCATGACTTATGCTCGGTAGGTTGAGGGTGATAAGCTTTGGGAACAGGCCAAGGAGAATAAGAAAGCTAGGATAGGCAACTATGACTATTCTCAACAGAAATTGGGTGGTGGTATTCACTCGTAGTTTTAGCAGAAGTCTTCAACTCTAGCACCTTCATCAGCCAGTGTTCCATCCTCCAAGTTTCGTAATGATCAGAAAGGTAGGGCGTCAGGCTCTAAGACTCAAGGTAGTGTTTCAGGCACCAGAACCTACCCAACTTGTCCTAATTGTGGTAAGAACCATACGGGCAAATGCCTTGCAGGAAAGGAAGGATGCTTTGGGTGTGGTCAGTCTAGTCACAGGTTGAAGGATTGTCCTTCTAAATAGGGTCAAGGAGGTAACAATGGTAGAGCTCAGTCCAAACTTCAGCAGCACCAGCAGGTCGCCCGACTCAACAGGGTAACCCATCTTGTACAGGTGGCGGTTAATGCCAAAATAGGTTGTATGCTCTCCAGGCTCACCAGGATTAGAAAGATTCTCCTGATGTAGTCACTGGTACATTACGAGTCTTTGACCTTGGTGTTTATGCATTGTTAGATCTAGGGGCTACTTTGTCTTTTGTAACTCCTTATATAGCAGTCAAATTCGATGTTAGTCTGAAAACCCTCTCAGAACCCTTCTCATTCTCTACTCCAGTCGGTGACCCAGTTATAGATAGACGGATATACAGAATCGCCCTGTCACAGTCTCCCAGAAAGTCACCTCAGTAGATCTTGTAGAGTTTGAAATGGTAGACTTCGATGTCATTCTAAGCATAGATTGTTTACATTCCTATTATGCCTCAGTCAATTGTAGAACTAGGATTGTTCATTTTCAGTTTCCAGACGAACCAATCTTAGAATAGAACGGTAGTAGTCGAGTGCCTATGGGTCAATTCATTTCTTACCTTAAGGCCAGAAAGATGATTTATAAGGGATATCTCTATCATCTAGTTTGGGTTAAGGATTCAAGCTCTGAAACCCCAACTCTTGAGTTAGTTCCCATAGTCAATGAGTTCCTATAAGTGTTCCCAGAAGATCTTCCCGGAGTTCCTCCCAAAAGGGAGATCGACTTTGGAATTGATCTCCTTCCAAATACCCAGCCTATCTATATTCCTCCTTACCGAATGGCTCCAGCAGAGCTTAAGGAATTGAAAGAGCAGTTGAAAGACCTTCTAGATAAGGGCTTCATCAGACCTAGTATTTCGCCATGGGGTGCGCCAGTATTGTTCGTGAAGAAGAAAGATGGTTCTCTCAGGATGTGCATTGACTATAGACATTTGAATAAGGTCACAATCAAGAATAAGTATCCCATCCCCAAGATTGATGACTTGTTTGACCAACTTCATGGTGCTAGTCATTTCTCAAAGATAGACCTCAGATCGGGTTATCATCAACTCAAAGTCAAAGATAGTGACATTCCGAAAATAGCTTTCTGAACTCGATATGGTCATTATGAATTTGTAGTTATGTCATTTGTACTAACCAATGCTCCTACAGCTTTCATGGATTTGATAAACAGAGTGTTCAAGCAGTATTTGGACTTGTTCGTTATCATCTTTATTGATGATATCCTCATTTATTCTAGGAATGAGGAAGAAATGTGAGTCATTTGAGGGTTGTTCTACAAACTCTCAATGATCGCCAGTTATTCGCTTAGTTTAGCAAATGTAGGTTTTAGTTGCAATCAGTTGCTTTTCTTGGTCACATTGTGTCTAACAAAGGGATCCGAGTGGATTCTCAAAAGATAGAAATAGTGAAACAATGGCCCAGACCTACCTCTCCTATAGATATCAGAAGTTTCTTGGGTCTAGTGGATTACTAAATAAGGTTCATAGAAGGGCTTTTACCTATAGCCTCTCCATTGATTAAGTTGACTCAGAAGAAAGTCAAGTTTCAGTGGTCAGATGATTGTGAGAAAAGCTTTGCAGAATTGAAAACTAGGTTGACTACACCTCTTGTTTTGACTCTACCAGATGGGTCAGATGGTTATGTTATATATTGTGATGCTTCTAGAGTCGACCTAGGTTGTGTGTTGATGCAGCAAGGTAAGATTATAGCTTATAATTCTAGACAGCTTAAGGTGCATGAGAAGAACTATCCAACTCATGACCTCGAGCTTGCAGCAGTGGTGTTTGTACTTAAGATTTGGAGACATTAACTATATGGTGTTCACGTAGATGTGTTCACAGACCACAAGAGCCTTCAGTATGTGTTCACCTAGAAAGAGTTGAATATTTGCCAGAGGAGATGGATTGAATTCCTCATGGATTATGATATGAGTGCGCAGTACCATCCTGGTAAGGCTAATGTAGTAGCAGATGCTCTTAGTAGACTATATATGGGTAGTGTAGCACGTGTTGAGGAAGAAAGAAAGGAGTTAGCAAAAGATATTCACAGGCTTGCTCTCTTGGGAGTTTGTCTTAAAAGCATATTAGACGGTGGTGTAACAGTTCAAAATGGGTCAGAATCTTTGTTGGTAGTGGAGATTAAGGAAAAGCAAGATAGTGATCCCATATTGCTTTAACTTAAGGGTGCAGTCCATCAGCAGAGAGTTGAGGTTTTCTCCCAAGGGGGAGATGGTGTGCTTCGCTATCAGGTTCAATTATGTGTTCCTGAGGTGGGCGAGTTGAAACAGCAGATTTTGGCAGAAGCCCATAACTCCAGATATTCTATTCATCCAGGCGCCACTAAGATGTACCGTGATATGTGGGAAGTCTTTTGGTGGAATGGCATGAAGAGTATAGCAGATTTTGTGGCTAAGTGCCCCAATTGCCAGCAAATCAAGGTATGACTCAAGAGATTGACATTCCTACTTGGAAGTGGGAAGTGATCAACATGGACTTCATCATAGGCTTACCTCGTACTCGCAGACAGCATGACTCCATTTGGGTGATAGTTGATAGAGTTACTAAGTCTTCACACTTTTTGGCGATCAAGACTATAGATTCAGTGGAGGACTATGCCAAGATTTACATTAATGAGATAGTTAGGTTGCATGGGGTTCCTTTGTCTATCATCTCAGATAGAGGTCCTCAGTTTACCTCTCATTTCTGGAAGTCATTTCAGAAAGGTCTTGGTACTCAGGTTAACCTTAGAACAGCATTTCATCCGCAGACGGATGGTCAGGCAGAGCGTACCATTCAGACCTTAGAGGACATGTTGAGAGCTTGTGTGATCAATTTCAAGGGTAGTTGGGATGATCACCTTCCTCTTATAGAGTTCGCCTACAATAATAGTTACCATTCCAGCATTCAGATGGCCCCTTTATGAGGCATTGTATGGCGTAGATGTAGATCTCCAGTTGGTTGGTTTTAAGTTGGTGAAGCATCCTTGATAGGGACAGATTCAGTCCATGATGCTATGGAGAAAGTGCAACTCATCAGAGATAGACTTAAGACAGTCTAGAGTCGCCAGAAGTCCTATGCAGATGTAAGGAGAAGGGAACTAGAGTTCCAAGTTGATGATTGGGTTTTCCTGAAAGTGTCACCTATGAAAGGGGTGATGAGATTTGGCAAGAAAGGGAAGCTCAATCGTAGATATGTAGACCCTTACAAGATCTTGAAAAGGGTTGGTAAAGTTGTTTATGAGTTAGACTTTCCAACAGAACTAGCAGCAGGGCATTTTCCACATTTCGTTGTTGAAGAAGTGTGTGGGTGACCCAGCGTCTATTGTGCCTTTAGAAAGTGTGGATGTGAAGGATAGTCTCACTTATGAAGAGGTACCAGTTGAAATCCTTGATCATCAGGTTCGAAGGTTGAGAAACAAAGAAGTCACTTCAGTCAAGGTTTTGTGGAGGAGTCAGTCTATAGAGGGAGCAACTTGGGAAGCAAAAGCAGCCATGAAGGCCAAGTATCTTCACCTCTTTCCGTCCGATTCCATTCCAGCTTGAGGTAATAGTTCCTCTTCAGTTTTTCAGTCATTCATGCGCAGTTTCAGTCTTAGCATCATGTTCCTTCAGTTTGTACTTGCATTTTCAGCGTATTTGCATATTCTTAGAACTTAGTTCAGTCAAAAATTAGTTTCCTGTATTTAGTGGTAGTGGTTGCAGCTCTCTCCCTCCATTTTCAGCTAGTTTAGTCTTCATTCAAGGACGAATGTTCCCAAGGGGGAGATAATGTAACACCCCGTATCCAAAAATAGACCTCAGTGCAGATTTCCAGAAGTTGCAGATGCAACCCACTGTTGCAACCCACGGATCATAGGGTGACCCACGGCCCGTGCTGGTGGTCCGTGGTTCACATCTGCAAACTCCCAGAACTCAGCCACTAAATTTTGTCTAAGGGTCGACCCACGGCTAGACCCAAGGATCATAGGTCAGACCACGGACCGTGGTCCGCGTCCGTGGATCAGACCCCCAAGAGCCAGCCTCCAGTTATGAACAACGGTTGACCATCACGGAACGTCAATCGATCGACGATCCGTCGGTCCCGTCCGTCGGTGACCCCAACAACTTTTAAGTCAGGGGTCTTTTGGTCTTTTCCTTATGCGTTGGACCCCTAAACTACGTGGTTTTGGTTAGTTTTAGCCCAGAAACATAAATAGAACTTACCTAAGTCAAATCTTTCATCAAAACTTAGAAACTTAGAGCGTAGAAAGAAGAAATAGGCAACCAAACCCTAGTTCAAGAACATAGCAAGGTTCCATTAGTTCCAGCCCCGAAATCGAAAGATTTCTCCGTGGAATTTGTAACCAAGTATGTGGGATTTCACTAGTGAGTTCCTTTCAACCATTAGGTTCCTAGTTTTCAGTCAGATTCTTGATTCCCTTATTATTATCTAGACTTAGGGTTTATTGAATGTTAGAATTGTTAGGTTTTCAGCTGTTAGAATGATATAAATCATATTATATTGTTATAGTATTGTTTTGCCCAGATTCATGCATAAACTCAGAACCCTAGCTATGTAGTTCTTTAGTTCATGAATTACACATATGCATACTCCAGTTTAAACTTGCCTAACTCCGTGGAAGATATGTCTGAATCTGGAAGTAGGCCATTAAGAAGGACGGAGTCGGTATCGGTATAGTGACAATCATGCTAGGTCAGTTAATTCAGTTACATATAAACATGCCTCAGTTTTCTAATGCATTACTTTCAGTATATTAATGTGCATTCTCAGTTTCTATGTCAGTTTTGAGCTATCCATCACTACAGTATTACAGTCATAAAATTTTAACTACTTAATCATATGGGAAGCTTAATATAGAGTGTGCTAGGGTAAATAACCCTCAAGTCCCAGAACTACGTGCCCCATAGGTTGTAGGTCCCCTCTGTGGGCATCATTTTAGTGATCACGCCAGTATGCCACTATATTTGTGGCAGGGTATATTGGGTTCTCTCGATGAGGCATATACATCGGACTCTACATTTAGCTCATGTGGTTTTATGTCGGTTATTAGTAGCTCCCTTACAGTTCAGTTAGATTATATTGCATTGACCATGATATTAGTATAGTTCAGAAATCAGTCCTAGCATGTTATAAACTTGGTCATTGCATTCAGTATTTCATGTACAGTATTCTCAGTTGTATCATGCTTATCTCAAGTCATTGATATGCTTATTTTCAATTATATTATTATTCAGGTTTATTCTATCCTGCATGCTCAATACCTTTCAAGTACTGACGCATACTCTGCGCTACATCTTCTTGTGATGTAGGTTCAGGTCCTCAACAGTTAGATCACGCATAGATCGGTTCCCGATCTTCAGTTCAGCAGCATTAGTGGTGAGTCCTCATTCTTCGAGGCTAGTGACATGATTATTTTATCACTTTTAGCTTAAGTTTAAGTTTTGCTAGATCTAGCTGGGCATGTCCCAGCATTTCTAGTCAGTAGAGGCTTTATTTTAGACATAGTTAGTTTCAGCTTTAGTCTTAGAGTTTGACTTTTCTTTTGTATTCAAACTCTCAGTTATCTTTATTCAGATTTAGTATATGGGTATTCCCCATCATTTCCAGATTACTTCATGATTTAGCTTCCGCTTAGTTATTAATGTTTTAGTTTATCTTTAGTATGCTTATGATTATGCCAGAAGGGTTAGCTTGGGGTCACTCGTGATCCTAGACCCGTGTTGCGTCCAGGGGGTAGCCTCGGGGTGTAACAATCAAAAACTTATGATAGGGTTTCTTGATTCTATTTAATGAAAGTCCTAAGAAAAATAGGATTTTCAGAGGTGTTTATTGATATCATTTGTAGGATCATAGCTAATAATTGGTATTCTGTGTTGGTGAATGGATAGGCACAAGGCTTTTTTCACTCTACTAGGGGCTAAAACAGGGAGACCCTTTATCTCCTACTCTGTTTATTATTAGTGCTGAAGTTCTGGCAAGGGCTTTGAATTCTTTATTTGATGATGGAAACTATGTGGGATATGGTATGCCTAAACGGAGTGCAAATATAAACCATCTTGCTTATGCAGATAACACAATTATTTTTGCAGATACGCATGAAAAGTCCCTTTAAAGAATAATGAAGGTGCTAGGCAAATATGAGTCTCAATCTGGACAATTAATCAACAAAGGAAAGAGTGCTTTGTACATGCATCGGAACACCAATGCTCAACTAGGAGGTTTGGTTGATAGATGTACATGTATCTTAAGTGGTCAATTCCCAATTACTTAACTAGGTGTCCTATCACTCATGCTAAGAAGAGAAAGAGCGGTCATAATGATCTAATTAAGAAGGTGAAGTCAAGATTCAAACATGAAAGGGAAGATTCTCTCTTTTGGTGGTAAGGTAACTTTGATCAGTAGTGTGCTACAAAGTATTCCTATCCACATTCTTTCAGCAATTGTTCCCCCAAAATGTGTAATCAATGAACCATATAATATTTTTGTGAAGTCTTTTTGTTTTGGAACAATAAAGAGATAGGGAGAAGTAAGAATTGGGCTGCTTGATAAAATATTTGCTTACCCAAAGCAGAAGGGGGTCTTGGATTTAGATCTTTATTTGATATTTCCAAATCTATGTTTACAAAGCTATGGTGAAAATTTAGAACTGGTAATTCTTTATGGGAAAACTTTATGTGGGATAAATATTACAAAAAAGAAAATTTAACTTTGGTGTAAGGGAAAGGTGGCTCTCATATGTGGAAGATGATGCTAGAAAATAGAGAAAATGGAGAACAATATGTGGTGGGAACCTAGAGAGGGTCTACATATATTTGGTATGAAAATTGGATGAAACTTGATCCTTTATTTCTGGAGCCAGATTGTATCATTAAACCTGAAATGAAGGATATAAGGGAGATGATGAATGAAGAAAGATGGGATTCAAGAAAACTCCAACAAGCACTGCCAGAAAGAATTATCAATCATGTCCAAGAACATTTGAGAAATTTTAAGATGAAGATCCCCAATACAAGTATATTTGGGTGCAGAGATTACCCTTTAAGTTTTGTTTCCTAGTTTGGAGAATCTGGTGTAATAAAATTCATGTGGCTACTTTAATTGCTAAATAAAACAGCAATGTAAGTACAGATTGCTTGTGTTGTATAGTACCTTCCCCTGAACCATACAACACTTTTTCTTAACAGGTGAAATAGAAAGAGAGGTTTGGACTTATTTTGCAAATGTTGTTGGTCTACATGGTCCTTGGATTCAAATTAAACAAACGGTACCGAAGTGGAGAAATGCTCCTGGCAATGAGAAGTTTAAGATATTAAGAATGCAGTCCCTATAATTATTTTATGGTCTCTATGAAAAAGAAGAAATATCATTTTACATGGAGGTCTTTATCCAGTTGAGAAGATTATCCATGGGATAAATGAGAATATTCATAAATTCACCGGTTTCAAATTTGAGAGAAGGCCCAAAATAGTCCCTCATCTTTGGGTTATGACTCAAAGTCATTCTTGAGTTTTCACATGGAGCACTAATAGTCCGTCATGTTTGCAATATTGGTGCACTTTTGGTCCTCCCCTAAACTTTTGCCTATTTTTTAACATTAATTTTGCTCATAATTTTATGTAAGGAATATCCCATCGTCTTTTTATATATTTAGTAGAAATAATTACTCTATGTGAGAGAAGGTGAGAAGAACACATTGTTCTGTTCAGTATAAATATTACTGCAGCTAAACTAAAAATATTTTAACATATGACATTGCAAGAAAAGAAAAATTTGTACTATACGTGAAATCGTTGTGATGAACCTCTCGACTTTACATGCAATACGATTTCTACTAAAAAAAATAAGGTATTTTCTTCTCACAATCTCTCACATGGAGTTATTATTTCTACTAAATATATAAAATGACAATTAAACATTCCATTCATAAATTTTGAATAAAATCAATGTTAAAAAATAGGCAAAATTTTGAATGAGGACCAAAAGTGCACCAATATTGCAAACATGAGGGACTATTAATGCTCCATGTGAAAACTCAAGGATGATTTTGAGTCTTAACCTAAAGATGAAGGACTATTTTGGGCCTTTTCTCTTCAAATTTCCTTTCTTCCTAAACCTACCAATGAATCGACCCTCTATTGCAGAGGTTCTAGAAAGTTGGGAACAAAGGTGTAGACTCAAGATTGTGAGATGGATACATCCTCTTGATGGATGGTATAAATGCAATGATGATGATGCTTCAAAGCGTAATCCTGATTGTAATCCAGTTGCCTTTTGTGTAAGAAATTGTTTTGTCGATATTGTAGAGAAGACTTCCATTTTCTACCATTCTCTTTGCAGAAGTAGTAGCAATAAAGGAAAGCATTCATCTCAGTCTTGACATAAACCTTTTGCCTTTTATAGTGGAGACAAATTCACTTACTATGATAAATATATTGAAGGAAATGTGGGAGGTACATTGCGGCTGATTTTTTTGCTAACGTGATTGTTGTTACTTTTGCAGGTACTTATATGGTGGAAAATTTTTAGGATCTTCCAATGAGATCAAATAAATTGATCAATATGGATAAAATAAGCATGCCTCACTGAAGCCTGGCTCATCTGGACAGTTGATTTGGGCAAATTTTATTCTTCTTAATCATCTATTTGTAGCCTAATGAAACAGGGGATGTTTTCTTACCTTAATGTAATGCCTGAAGTGATTTCATAAAGTCTATTTTCTATGGCACCCGATGAGAGTATTTTTGGGTGCACAATGGTAATGGACTGAGCCATAGGCAATGGGTTAGTTAATTTACTCTGTTTTATTTGTTTCTTTATGATTATAACTTTGCATTAGATTTTGGGGTAGTTGAGTACTATTCGGTCACTGAACAAGTTTCTAATTTCTTACTTTGATGTGTGGTATTAATCATTGAGGTTCATTCTGTCAAAGGAGAAACCAGAAGCAAATTCAGTGCTTCTTAGTGACTGGTTGCTAGCCAGATTTCAGGAGTAAGCTAGTAGGAATTCGACATTGAATCTAGAACCTGGAATTTTCTTTTGAAGTGTGGTATTGACCTCTTTAAGGCTCGTTGTATCAAAGATTAACAATAGGAAAAATATTTACTATCGCTTGAATACTAGTTTAGGGGTTAACTTGAAATAATATGTGAAGTGTTTGGAATTCTTTCGAGTTATGCAAGTTTATTCAAAGAATTGGTTTGTACTTCTTTAATAGAGCTTTTTATACGAGAGGAGATACACAAATCTTTGCAGAGAAATAGATTTTCCTACTTCTACATAGCTATTTGTATCTGCAAAGTTTTTGAAATTCTTTTGAGTTATTCAAGTTTATTCAAGAATCAACTAATTCTACTTCAATCGAGCTCTCTAAACGAGAGGATTTATACAAGTTAATGAAGAGAATAAGATTGTTCTACTTCAATAGAGCTATGTATTCGAGATATTAAAGTTCAAGGAAGGAAGTTTACCTCATCAACTCGTCTCCCTTAGTTTCCAAAGTCGGAACTTGAAGCTCTCCAGATCTGACTGATTTAGCTTAGGAAGAGTTGAAGGTTAGAGTTTCTTTGGAGAAGAGCTGGTAGCAATTGAAGAAATGCAATATTGAGGAGTCGATTCTCCGGTGGCTGGTGCTCGAAACTCATCGATGGCGGAGGAATCGATGTGGAGAGAAGTCAACTCTCCATTTCCCTCTTTGTTTCCTACTTCAACAAAGCTACTTCAATAGATTGTTATACTTCAATAGAGATATGTATTCGAGATATTAAAGCTCAAGGAAGGAAGTTTACCTCATCAACTCGTCTCCCTTAGTTTCCAAAGTCGAAACTTGAAGCTCTCTAGATCTGACTGATTTAGCTCAGGACGAGTTGAAGGTTAGAGTTTCTTTGGAGAAGAGTTGGTAGCAATTGAAGAAATGCAATATTGAGGAACCGATTCTCCGGCGGCTGGTGCTCGGAACTCATCCATGGTGGAGGAATCGATGTGGAGAGAAGTCGACTCTCCATTTCCCTCTTTATTTCCTACTTCAATAGATTGTTCTACTTCAATAGAGCTATGTATTCGAGATATTAAAGTTAAAGGAAGGAAGTTTACCTCATCAAATCGTCTCCATTAGTTTCCAAAGTCGAAACTTGAGGCTCTCCAGATCTGACTGATTTAGCTCAGGACGAGTTGAAGGTTAGAGTTTCTTTGGAGAAGAGCTGGTAGCAATTGAAGAAATGCAATATTGAGGAGCCGATTCTCTGGCGTCTAGTGCTTAGAACTCATCCATGGCGGAGGAATCGATGTGGAGAGAAGTTGACTTTCCATTTCCCTTTTTGTTTCCTACTTCAATAGAGCTACTTCAATAGATTGTTCTACTTCAATAGAGCTATGTATTCGAGATATTAGAGTTCAAGGAAGGAATTTTACCTCATCAACTCGTCTCCCTTAGTTTCCAAAGTTAGAACTTGAAGCTCTCCAGATCTGACTGATTTAGCTCAGGACGAGTTGAAGGTTAGAGTTTCTTTGGAGAAGAGCTGGTAGCAATTGAAGAAATGCAATATTGAGGAGTCGATTCTCCGGCGGATGGTGCTCAGAACTCATCTATGACGGTGGAATCGATGTGGAGAGAAGTCGACTCTTCATTTCCCTCTTTGTTTCCTACTTTAGTATTGTCTTATCCTTTCAACCTTTTGTTTATTTTGCTTTGGTTTTGTATAGAATTGTATATATTCCTTTGATTTTAATAAAGATGCTTATGGGCCTCAATTTTTAAGTTATAATAAAAATGGAATCGCATGTCACATTTAGGGGTGTTAAAAATGAGGCCACATTTCGGGGTGACTCACATTGTTCCTGTTTTATTAATAATATTTTTTTAATTCTTTAAATGGAAGCTTGTTTAATGTCTCTATTGGAAACTTCTTTTACATATTCAATTGAAGCATTTATCCATTCTCTATGAAGATCTAGTTATTTCAATTTTCTAGCGGAAATCTTTATCCTGGGTTTCATTCACGAGTATTTGCCAGTATATCCATACAAAAATTAAGTCTTGCTATCGAGGAAAAAAAGCTGATAAGGAAGATAAAATAAATTTAGTAACAAATTTTCATCATTGCGTTATCAAGATATATATATATATATATATATACAAACAAATTTGATCTTCAAGATAATTATTTTTTGCATTAACGCTTCAAAAAAGCATATCATAATTTGCTGCAATTTACAATAGTGAAATTGATGACATATGGGGATTTTCTCAAGATTGTGAAGTTTGGATTCAATTTGTGTACAGAGAAGGTAATTCTTTAGCTGATTATTTAGCTAATCTAGCTTTTAATAATCCAGGTAGACTTGTTTATAATTCTTTTATAGAATTACCAAGACAAGCTAGGCAAATCGTGAACCTAGACAAGCAACAACTTCCTACTTTAAGAATCAGAACAAAGAAAATAGATCAAGAAAGGGAAGGGGGACAAGAAAATGCAGTGACATTCATCACATAATCATATTATTATATTTATATTTATATTTATCATATATTATTAAATCATCATATTCATATATATATATAGAAAAAGTGGGAACAAAAAAAGTTGAAAGTTGAAATACCATTTTGCCCCTACACTAGATTAAAATATTATAAATATTTAGTTAATTATTTGTTTGAATATTAGTGATAATCAATTATTACATTGAGTAAATGGAGAGTTCATGTGTTCAAAGGAGGATTGTTTACTCTTCCAGATTTTAATGGAGGTTCATTGCATATATTTAATATTCTTAAAGTTGTTCTCTTTTATCTATTTTGGTACCTTTGAAACCTTCAAATAGTATTTAATTTAAAACTTTAAGATATCTTTTGGTATTCCTCTATTTTTATCTATATAAATTCATTTTTTTTGTTTCATGAAACTCACATCCAAAATTATATTTTTCATTTTATAGTTAAAGTAGTGAAGCCATCAACATCTAAAGTATATCATATATCTACCTTATCCTGATTATATATCACTTTACGAAAATAAAATAATTTTTCTATTTGATTCATGCTTTAGTTTGACTCCATGGAGAAGACTTTTGAATTTTGATTGGATATGAGAGAAGGTGTCGACAAAAACTTGGAAAATTATGTACCGATTTTGTATTTCTTTTTTCATTTATATAATATTATGATTAAAGTCTTAAGAAGGATGCGTATGTTATTTTTTTCTTCGATGTTTATTTTTTTTATATTTCTCTATTAGTCTTCTTTAATTTAATTTTCTATAAATTATTATCATAACATTTAGTTGAGATTGTTGCATTTTAGTACTCATTACACGCATATTTTCATTGAATTTTAATCGTTTTAACGAAATTATAACATAATGCATGAGACACACGTGCGTTGCACGTGTCCAGAAACTAGTAATATTAAAAGTGGAAAGCTCACAATGTCAAAGTTGGATGACCATTTTACCCTTACAACAAATTAAAATGTAATTAAATAATACTATTGAACTACATTTTCTTTCAATTAATTTGAAAGTTGAAAAGACTTTATGACTTAATTAGGAAATTTGAAGGGGTGCATGAAAAATGAAAAAACTATTATCAGTTATGTGTGAAATTTTGAAGGGTTATATCACTATTTATATCTTCCAGTATGAAATTCAAATGGGTACATCAGAACCATTGATAAACATACACTCATATTTAATTGAGAAAATGGCACTTGTAATAAGGAGATATTATTAGCTAGAGTAATTGAAATGAAACTATTGCGATCTCAAAAGCTACTAAGTTGGAGGAGGAAGAATCCAATGTAAATAACCTGACGTGGCACCAAGGAGGGGTACGCATATAAGAATTGTGCAATAATGTTGATGTTTTGTACAATATTTGTAACTATAAATTAAGATTTTTCTCTCTGACATTTTTTGACATTTATTTCTATCAAATTTGTAAGTAAATTATACTGTAATTATTAGCAAAATTAAAATGATTTTTTTGTGAGTCGTTATGAGTTATATACTTTTTTGTTACTGGTCTTGATTGCCAAATATCAATTAACTTTAGTATATAAAGGTTGTTCGTTTTTATTTAAGTTTGTTTGTAGCTTATATATGCAAATTATTTTTAAATTTGTCCGAAACAAATATAATTTAATGGACTTATAAAAATAGAAATATGTTTGAATAAACAATAGAGTAAAGTAGTTGTTATATGGCGTATGTTCATTTTTCTCTGTTACTTTGTATAAATTTTTCATCTATTTCTTACTATAATGAATATATATGTCAATGTTAAATAAGATTATTATCGTGTTAATGAGCGTCACCATGTGTATTGATAATATTCCAATCATGGTCATATATATTCGAATTTATTTAAAATATGAATAAAGATTTTTCTCTCTTTAACATTTTTTTACATTTTTTTTTATCAAATTGTAAGTAAAATTATACTGTAATTATTAGCAAAATTAAATGATTTTTTTGTGAATTGCTATGACTTATAAACTTTTTTGTTAATTAGTCTTGATTGCCAAATAACAATTAACTTTAGTAAATAAAGGTTGTTCGTTTTTGTGTAAATAACGTTGTTTGTTTTTGTTAAACTTTGTTTACAACTTATATACAAACTATTTTTCAGGCATAATACATATATTGGACCCTAAACTTGGCTTCAAATTTTAACTTTGACCTCCAACTTTCATAGTGCACAAATAGACACTTTAACTATCAAACTTTTAAATAAATAAACACGTGATTTTTGCAGTCAAAGAGCGTGAAATGCAAACGCTCCAACGTGTATTAGTGAGCCACTCAATGTCTGCCAACTAATTAAATATTTACGTCGATTTTAGAAATAAAAAAAAATCAAAATTAATTTTAATTTATATACAAAAATCCAAATTAATTCCTCCTAATATTTTCCTTTTCTTCATCATATTTTTTAATCCTCTTTTGTAATCCCGAAATAGCAATTCTAGCGTGTTCAGTATAATCACGTTCAGACCACCTAAAAAACTTGCATCCAACCTGTTTAAGAAGAACAAATTCACTAACAAAATTGAATCTTGAGAACTAAAATTTAAACAAAAAAAGATGTCTTAAATGGAACCATACCTGACCATCTTCACATCCAAGAAACCAACGACTTGGATTGTTTGCAAACCAAGAAATCTTCATTATAGCTCTTTTTCCACAATGACAAAAAAAGTTTGTATAAAACACGAACAGACCCCCATAAGCTTGAGTGGAACACAAAATAGATAAATCTACTAAGAGAAGAGTACCACGAACCAAAAGTCGGGCTCCAAGCCTAAGTACTCATTATATCCAGTAAACACCCAGCCTAGGTAGCAAGAGTAACAATCAATCTAAGCCGCCCTACCATCCATTCCACTCCAAGGGGCGTAAGCCACCTAGCTAGAAAAATTTATCCATGAGCGTGTCGACTCCAAAGAGGATCTTAGGTATCAAGGGTGCCCAACTAGGCATTCCATTCCTATGGGCATGAGCCTCCATATTAACAAGCTTGACCCGGGGGCGTGTCATTATCGATGAGGATCTCAAGTACGCTGTAAGAAACTGTGGATCGACATCCACTCACAAAAGATCACAAAAGGCTCGAAGCTTTAACCAACCTAATTCCAAGAAAGCACACAACCTCAAGTAACATATCAGAGCCGCAGAGATAACGAGAGAAGATAGAAAGTCTACAAAGCTGCAAAAATGTCTAGACGAAGGCTCATAGTATTAGACTCATCTCTTCTATGCAAGTCTACGAAGACTTAGTCCATTAAAATCAACATTAGGGACAAAAAAAAAGCTACAAGGCTTGCGAGTCTAAGGAAACACTAGTCTATCATAGACTAAGGCCGGATATGCTTCGAACAATAGGTAACATCACAAGTACTTCACAATAGCATGCAACAACACATATAAACCCCTAGCTATCATTGTACTAAGCCCAAAATGATACCGATAAACCCTAGGTACCCGCCCTTATTCACTCAAATCCTAATGAATTACACAATAAAAATAGAAGCCATTTGCACTAAATATGAGCAGAAATTGTTCTAAAGAGAGGAAAAAATCTTGGTGTGAAAGAGGAGGCAAAAAAATTAGATTTTGATTTGGAAATATAAAGATATATATAAAAGGGATTCATTAAGGGTAGAGTTGTCATTTCAACATTTTTTTACTGTTGTGGGCCTCGAAAATTACTCCTAACGCGCGCAAAATAAGTGCACATCACGCGTTTTGCCAACTAGGACTCACGTGTTTATTTATCAAAAAGTTAGATAGTTAAAGTGTCTGTTTGTGCACTATGAAAGTTAGAGGTCAAAGTTAAAATTTGAAGTCAAGTTTAGAATCCAATATATATATTATGCCTATTTTTTTAATTTGAACCAAAAGAATTTAAGAAGACAGTGAAATTATTTTAGTAATTAGAGCCAAAGGTTGAAATTCAAATAAGGCATCGAGTCAAAACCCAAAATTATAAAAAGGTATTTGAGGTTTTCATGGGACAATAACTTTTTCATCATTGAACTATCTGAATAGGATCAACATTAATTATTTCATAACTCAAATATAGAACTTAAAATATTCATATGAATTTTTAAACTTATATACTCAATGATATGGATATACGCGCAAAGTGTGTGCCCAGAAACTAGTATCATATCATATATATATATAAAAGAGAACCTTAGGCCCACCTACGTGGCGCCACCTCAAATCAGAATTCCCTTTTAATTTATTTATTTCTAAAATTAGTCTCCTTTTTCATGAAAAGTTGTGACATTTGTAAAAAGTTGCAATTTTAATGAAGCGTTGCGACTTTTATGAAAAGTTGCGACTTTTATGAAAAGTTGCGACTTTTATGAAGAGTTGCGACTTTAATGAAAAGTTGTGACTTTTATGGAAGGTTGTGACCTTTCCGAAGGATTGCAACTTTTCCAAATAGTTGTAACAATTCCGATAAGACACAATAAACATTTGTTCACACTACCCTTTGTTTTCTATAAATAGAGGGATTTCCTGTCATTTTGAAACAACGGAAATTCCAAACCTCTTCTTCTTCTTCTTCACAATTAAATATTTGTGTACTTTGCTCCTGTTGAGTGGCTCACTGACACCATTGCTTATGTTACAGATCTTGGTATGTATTTTACAGTTATTAATTCATGCTTATGTTATTAAGGATAAATGATAAGATGTAATAATTTTCATTTTCCTTTACATTATTAGTGTTTGTTATCATGTAATCTTGTATGTAAGATATATAGTGTTTTAGTTATAATGACTGATAAATTTTAAGTATTATTTTATAAATTCCGTGATATTAAATTTCCGCGCGAAGTGCGGGTAATTTTACTAGTTATACTAAAAGTGGGAAGCCACAAACTTAAAAGTTGAATAGCATTTTATCCTTATCCTTATTTAAAGTATTATAAATACCTAATAAATTAAATATTAATTAATCAAAATATGTTTACAACCTTTTCACCTCCTAACTTAATTGCAAGCTAAAGAATCATAAAGTGACCATATTCATCCGTAAATAGCACATGACCCATGGGAGAAGAGAGAAGACTTCTTATTCCTCTTGTGGGATGATTTTACAGTGAAGAAATCCCCTTTATTTATAGGGAAAAATTGACTTGGTCCCAAAGTTAGGATTCCTAAATTTTCTCTAAAAGATAGACATTCACTATATTTATAACTCTCCTTCTTGAATGTCTAATTCGTAGATGATGTGCCTCGATAAAAACCTTACTAAATAAACTTTAAGAAAAGAAAAACTCAAATATAGAACTTAAAAATATTCATATGAATTTTTGAACTTATATACTCAATGATATGGGAAATACGCGTAAAGTGCGTGCCCAAAAATTAGTATATATATAAAGACGAGAAATATTGAACAGAGATATATTGTAAATGAAAAAAATTGATTGATTACCTCCATTGCAAGGATTTTAAATTGCCAAAAGTTGGTGGGATCGAGCCGCTCAATTAATTGTTCGACAATCTTATCAATTTCCCTAATGCATTTGACATTTCTTCACTGATTGAATTATTAGACAATTCTCTAATTTTTTTGTATTAGAAATTAAAAAGAAATAGCTAAAATTTTCATCTTACAATTAATAATGGGGAATTTGCCAGCTGAGGGACAAGAGAGTCCAGCACCTCCTAGGTCCCTCATTTGTATAATTGTAGTGTTAGTGTATAAAAATTCTGTCTTGTTTTTGCTGCTGCAGTGTTTTTTAGACCTATATTGCTCGGACTTTTCAAAAATGTCAAGGAGTGCGTGTCGAATTGGCCAAAAGTAGTGTATTTTTGGAGAATCCGACACGAGTGCGTCATTGAAAGTGAAGAGTTCCTCCAACTTAGCTTTAGACCACGATGTGCGTTCAAACACACATTATTACTTACGGTTTATACTCATATTCCTGTATCTAATTATTTAGAAAAATATAAAGAGACAATGAATCAATTTGACACACAGAAAGGCAACTCCTGATATTGTATATATTTGTGACATTTTTATATTACATGGCATCGTTATTTCTGTACAAAACCCCGCCCCGCATTGGCCAATGGCCAGCCTACTTCTTGGAGGTCCATCGCCACGGGCTTCATAGCACAATAGCCATTTCTTGAGCAAGAGCTCTGATTCATCTCTCTAGAGTTGCGGCCACCACAGCCCGTCCCCGTTCCTCTTGATGATCTCTTTTTCTCCATCTCGTACCTTTCTGCTCTTTTCCTCAGGCTTTGCCTTTTGATAACTGCACTCCTGATTGTATCCTTATTATGCTTTCTATGCATTGAAATTGGCATGGCCTCAAGTCCCATCAGCTTTGCTACTACTCCTGGTTTACACCAAATCACTCTCTCTCCTGCAATTGTAGGGGGCATGTTTTGAGTTTGACTGCTTTTCATGTCCATTTTGCGGTTGCAGTTTCTCGCAGTGTTTAGTAAAGGAGACATGTCACGGAAAGAAGACCGGTACATGGCATCTTTACCATCAAGAGAGAATCGGGGATACTGATTTAACGCGTTCCTTGCTGTTCGTAGAATGTCAGAACTATTGACACATGACATTCTATGCCGGACATGCGGCCCATATTGGTTCAGTTTTGCCATCTTCTCCTCCATGTCTAATTGGAGCAACATCTCCTCCAATGTTGTCTGGCTTCCTCCCCTTTCGTTTAGGATCACATCACTTGTATCCATAGTGTAATTAGGAGATGAAAGTGCAGGACGGGCAGAGGCTGCCGTTTGATAATTGAGTGTGGAAGTAGAAGTATCGTTATTACAGAAGCTTTTAAAGCCTTTCCTCATCTTAGCTCCCATAACATTTTTCAACTGAAAGAAAGATAAGTCCTTCATGATTCACCAAGCTAAGGGATTTTGAAATGAATGAATGAGAACATAAACACAAGTAGTTTAGTTCATAAAGAAAGGCATGCAATGCAAGGCGTGACTGAAGTAAATAGGGAGCGGTGTTAGGTTGTTTTCTAAGCCTTAAAAGCATTCACATGATAAAACAGCTTAGCCTTCACAAGACCCCTCAGGATAAAGTTATAATAATGATGCACGAGTTCATCATACCCATTCTACATCATTAAATGAGAACCGTCCATCAGATAACAAATTTTTCTTTAATCGACTTGCACCATCTCTCATGATTCATCACAGATCAGATCCAGTTGACATACAGAAACTCTTAGGGTCGTTTGGTTTGAAGACAAGATCCAAGGAATTTCCCAGCTTTGATTAAAAAAAAATTAAAAAAAAATCTACTTCCATTATATTTCCTCACCGTTTCTCTATTCCTTTCCGGGTAATTGGTCTTTCACAATGACCAATTTGAGTCTTGCTTTAAAGATAAAGATAGAATTTGAGTAACATAAATGCAAGATACTCCAATCTTTACACCAAACCTAATACAATATCGTACAAGAAAAGAATTGGTTACAACAGTATCAACTTATCAGTATGTAACATAACTACTTAACATCAGCTTTCCAGAAATGTTGGAGGAAAGGAAATGAAGAGGAGAACTAAACTGGTGTTGAAGGGATTTTAACTGTGTTTATTTTATTAGAAGCTAAACTCAGCAAGAATTTGATCACTCGGATCTCGATAGAATGAATGTATGTAACTAAAAAAGACATCAAGCGACATGTATTGCCAGAGGGAGAGTGAATTGATTGTACCTACACTATCCACTTTCAAGACTTGTCTCAAAAAGCTGGCTCCCCGGTGAGGGATCTAACCACAAACCTGATTGATGATCAAGGTTGTGTGTGCGAGCACTTAATATATAAGCAGAAGCAAAAAGCGTGACTAGAATATTAACTAACAATTGGTGCCACAGATAGCATCACAGCAAGTCTAAGGTTACAAATATCAGGTAGACTAAGAAATATATACACACAGAGACAAAAAGATCCTTATCCTCAGTCATTCAACAGGTATTCAGCCATCTGGAGATTCATTAGCCTTCACAAATCGACCCTTAACTCGCTTTCTAGTATCAGCTCTTGCCTTCCTCGATTCATATCGAATTTGCTTATCATATCTGGACATCACAACCCACACACTCAGAGATGCAACAAAACCAAGATATAGGGGCAAACTCAGAGGTGACTAGGGGAAACTAAAAGAGATAACCTACCTTCGTGTTTTCTTTTTCTCCTTATAACGTTGCATTGCATTTCCTCTGTTCTTTGCCAGAAGCTCCATATCAGCCTTGAGTGTTTCTTCACTGGTGTTGTCACCTCCCACAACAATGCTTTGGTCCATAAAGTTCAGATCTGTAGATACACCACAGCATTTCGGCTTAACATAACCTGAGTCAGATGAAGTCTTTATTCTTGGTAAATTGTTGCTCTCAGATGTCGCTGGCCCCTGGCTTGCCGCTCGGTTATTCGAATTATTCTGCAAGGCGATGAGCAAGTTATTTCTCAGGTTCAGGAGGAAGACATCATTGTATCATACAGTTTAAAGCATCAGCATCTTGGCAGTTCACTTGATGGAACCTCCAATTGTCATGATTCATGAAGGTAGTGACCAGAGAAATTTAAGAGTTTATTACAACTGGTATGGTCATATTCAGGTTAAACGCACAGCAGAATTACTTGTGCACTATCCCTTTGCTGGAATTTACAATATGTGAAGCTAATATATATCTGATTCCTCAATACACAAAGGAAACCTCAATATTCCTCCGAAACTGAACAAAGTAATGCAAGTTGGTAAAAGAAGTCTCTGATCTGTCACTTGCAAGTATAAGTGTGAAGAATTAATGCCACAATCATTGATTTATGGGATTAAAACAATACATATTGAGATCAACTAAACGAAAAAGAAAATCAAAATTAATGTATGGCTAGAGCTTACACTGAAGGCTGTCATATCATCATGGGCAACGGAGCAGTTAATGCCTGAGAGTCCTAATCCTTTTGAAGTTGCTAATGATGTTCCTTTTATGAGTTCACCATAGCTTTTCATCATGTACGCCATGTCGCTCTCACTGTAGTCTGCTTCCAATGAGCTAGACTGTTCATGGCTCCTCAACTGCCCCAGATTAAAATCCCATATCTGAAGAAAAAAATACAACAAGGCAATGTATACAATCAGAACAATTGCCAGAACTGGATCAAAGATGTAGCAGAGGAAACAAAGCTTGTACCTTTTCAGTTAAGTAAAGATGGTACAAGATGAAGTATATCTCTTCCTTCTAAGTTTTCTAGTCCAAAAAAAGCAAAAGCATAATTCTCCGACAGTAATTGTTACTCTTTAATCTTGTTGCAGGTTCCCAAAATCCTAATACTTTTTGCAAGAGAAGATTAAAGTGGAATGATTGATTTAACAGCTCAAAGATAGTTCTCAATATCATGCTCTCCTAAAATGGAAATAGAAGATTTTCTTAACACTGACACAGAATAGAAAATTCAACACCATAGTATTATCTACCTTTTTTTACTTGTAGATCTAGAATATTACCAATTCACAACCAACTCACGATCTGAAAAACTAGTCAGAAAAGGAACTTACGCGCGCTGCCTGTACATATTTGACATAACCACATTCGTTGGTACAAGAAACTTGTCTTTCCAACCTCCAACCCCATATCCCCAACATTCCAATATGATGGAAGTTACCTCTACTTTTTAGATGTGCACTGGAAACAAATCAAGCTATCGCAAGTTTTGTGCACATCTCAAATGTACTCGAAAGTCACTAAACACAATGATGAAATAGGCTTATCATCTCTTTTTTCCCAACTCAATTGCATCATCATACTTGCAGATCCATGTGAATGTTCTATTATCAATCATATCACTATTAGTATGAAGAAATCCTGAGTTGAATTAAAATTCGATAGACAATGCAAAGAAAGCAGTTTTATTCTACAATTCTGCATAACACTTTCCACATTTAAAACAAAATAGTAAAATGTATCGAACAATTTGTAATGAGACAACAGAACTGGACACATTGCACTTCTTCGAGCTATGAAAAATGTCCTAGGTATGAGTGAATAGCACACCGTGAAAATGCCTAGAAGAATACCTGAGTGTTTTGATCAAAGGAATCTCCCCTCCACAAAATGTTCCGTTCCACCATTTGATCACTGTCTTTCGGATTATGAGGCATAATCGAAGAGGTAAATGGCACATTTTGCGGCTGTTGCTGCTCAAGCTTCTGATTGACACCATCCATGACCGACACATTAACATTTCCCTGCCAATCGCTAGTGGCATTAGGTGTCTTTGGAACCAAATCTTCAGCTCCAGCTCCAGCTCCAAACCCATCTGCCAAATCTCTCTTAAATAGCTCAATTAATTGTTTAAATATGACTTGTTTCTGCTTGCCACAAGTTGGAGTTTGTTTGGTGGAGTAAATAGCAGAATTATTAGTGCTAGGTACCATTAAATCCTGCAACAGAACAGAAGAAGGAGGAGCATCCTTAGACATCCAAGAAGGATACTCTAAAACAGTATGCTGCTGATGTAGTTTCTTTGACTCAATAACCAAACCCCAAGCTGAAGCAAGGTCAGAAGCAGAAGGGCATCCAGAGAACCCTTCAACAGGACTCCGATCGTGTGCACCAGAAACTGCACAACTTCCATGAGCATCCCAATCACATTCTTGACAGAGTACAAGTTTGTCGGTGTCACAACGAATAGATACAGGTTCAGAGCCACAATTATCACAGATCTGAGAACGAAGATGCTTCTTAGAAAGAGCGTTAGCTGAATGAACAAGTTGGTCACAAAAAAGACAGAGCTTAGCTGTATCAGCTCGGCAGTAAAGGACAGCAATCTGCTGATTGCAGAAATCACAGGGATGGCTTTCCCCGGGGCTCATTATCACAATTCAAAGCACTAGCAAATCTTGATGTTTGTAATTCAAAGATATTTCTAGAAATGAATGTGTTTTATTATCTTTGAAATAGACAGAGAAGACTACCAAAATCTCCTCTCTTTTTTTTAGGGTTGGAATGTGAAAATATCTTTGTGAACTTTTTGCTGAACTGGCATACGCTTCTGACTCGACCAACCTTTTCAAATAATTATTACAACTACTAATTACGACTCTCCTTTTTTTTATCTCTAATTATATGTCCACTTTTAAATTGATATACATATTAGAAAAAAAAAATTAATATAATAAATTTACCATTTTGACACTGTTAATTATGAAATTAATGAATTAAAAATTTAAGATTTTTAAGAAATTTATATAATAGATAAAAAAAAATATTTTTTCTTAATTTGTCAAAATGAATAAATAATTAAGAACAACTAAAAATTGAAAAAGTGGACAAATAATTAGGACAACTCACTCACTTTCTTTTTGTGTTGTAGAGGCTCAAATTAATTTACAACTTACTTATACGATACCAACGTGGGGCCACATCAAATCACTCATATTTAATTAATTAATTAATTAATTAAAGAATTAGTGTTAATAACAGAGAGAGAATCGCGTAATCTTTTCTTTAGAAAGAGAGATGTAATATGACGACTCTTTCTACCATTTGCATTCTCGCCTCAACTATCTCTCCTTTTAATTTCATTATTATATGTGCCCGTGCCTTGCGCGGATAATATAAAAAATTATTAATCATATATAAAATAATGACCTATTTCAATATATATCATTTCTCATTTTTTTTAATCAAAACTTTTTTTGTTATCTATTTCTTAAACGCAATATAATTAAATCGCCATGAAATTGAAGAATAAATCACGTGATCATTTGATAACTTGTACAATATACTTGCTTTTGTTTATTACTACATTATTAACTACTTAATATCATGACATTATCGGAAAAAAATTGATTATACATATATTCCTCCTAAAATATTAACAACTAATTTTTCTTTAATTAAATCTATTATTTAAAAAAAATAAAAAAACACAAATCTCCTGTAATTTTTTTAACTGTCATTGTTAAAAATTAGTTTTTTGTTTTCTTTACATTACATTTACATCACCCTATTTGTAAAAATAATTATATACTTTTTAAAAATACTGAAATAGATGTCAATCAATAAATATAAGTATTCTAATTATAATAAAAATAAGAATTCAAAATAACATAAACGTTAGCCACATGTATAATCATTTAGATTTAAAAAAAAAAAGTTAAATTAAATGTGGTAACTATATTTAAAAAGATGGTGTTAAATAAAATACTTAATACTATTGTAAATCCTATTAATTTTTTTAAAAATAAGTATAGAGCCAAAACTAAATCCTATTGTATATTTTCGTGATTTTTCTAGTGGATTATATTAGTAATTTTTTAATTCTTTTAATCTTTTTAATTAATTTATTTATTTTTAATTTTCCCATTATCTTTAGTATATAGTTTACAGGAATATCCATCAGCATTTTTATAATTTTATTTTAGACTAAATAAAGAATATTAGTTTCTAGTGTTTGTTATTTGGAGTGAAGATAAATGAATTATTGTGTTCTTTATGATTTAGGAGAAGAGATTCTACACTGTTAGGAGTGTTTAATTTTTGGATAGTCATTAATCAATTACTTTAATTTTCTAAATTCATCATAAACTATTGCACACATATTTAAAATTGGCCTTAATAATCTTAAAAATCAACTGCAATAACAAATGGAGATAAATTAATTAATTTATAATCATAAGAGATAAAAATCATACAATTTTCATCCATTTTAAATATTTATATATATATTATTTATTTGATTTCAAAATGAAAATCGATGATCAAAATAAAATTATACTCTTTAGAAATATTTTTATAATTAATATTTTTATTCAATAATAGAGTGACACTTTAAATATGTGTAAATAATAAATTTGATTGATATCTTGATGAAAGTATTTTCACCTATATTTATAGTATTGCTGGAATTAAAATAAAATAAAATGTGCAATATATAAATATCATATATTGAGACATTTTTGAATTACACCAAGTAGCATCAAATGCTGTCAAAAAGATTTTTTACTTTTTTTTGTAAACTCCATACTCTAAAATGCAACAAACTTTAAGATTTAGTATCTTCACTCATATTTTGTATATTTTTTCTGATCTAATTTTCTCATACACAAAATACATTATAAATAAGATATAAATAGAGATAAACAAATAAAGTACTTATTTAAATACTTATGAGACAAAAACAGATAATAAGATGTAAGAAATAAACAATACATACCAAAATACAAATTAAATTATATTTGAGAGAGAAAGTAAGTAGTTTATTCCTAATTTTTATTTTTTAATATCACAAGTTTAATATATTTGTGAATCTTTCCTCCATCGATGTATTTTATCATCTTCATATGAGATTTAAAGAGAAAATTAAAAGATGAAGAAGTAAAAAGAAGAAGAAAAAAAACTTGTATTAGATATATTACCGTAAAATCATAATTGTTAAATTAATTTTTGTTGTAAAATAATTCGTCCTTGATTCTGAATATCTACTATATCATGCAAAAAGTATTCAAAAAAGTTTAACCTTGAAGAACACAATTTATTATATTTTAAAAGTGATTGTATTATGATAATGATGAAAATGATAAACTTAGTTATAAGTTTGAAATTTTGTGCTTTATCATTATTGGGTAAATTTTTCTGCCGTCTAGTCCATTGTGATTCAAGCAAATCTCCAACCTCAATATATCTTCAATATATATTGCATACATAATGACCTCAAATATTCATACAATATATCTAGAATCTAACAAAATATTAACAAAATTTCTGATTATAACTGAATTGTCCTCAATTGAGACCGTAACTAAATCATAATTATCAAAAACGATCTCTTCACACGAGTAGAGCGACACATATATGCATGCCCAAAATACTGCTTACTCTGCGCAAGAATGTTGGTGACTTCTTTGTATTGCCTTACTATTGCAATTTTGCAATTTAGTGTGAGTTTGATTAGTATGTAGAATGGAGATGCCTGTTTTTTGAAAAAGTTTTTTTAATTGAATTTATTTATTTATTTATGAACACGTAAGGATAAAGTGCACATGAGCAGTTTTAGATAACCATTCAAATAAAAAAGTAACCACTTTGTGATGTCATCCCCTTCTTCTTTTTTTCACGTAGGTTAATTAGAATTTTTCTGTGTTTTTCATTTTTTTTATCCGTGTTTTCCATTCTGTTTTTGTAATTTTATTTTAATTTTTTTTCTATATTACCATTTTTAAATATATATATACTTATAAATTTTTTATTTAATTATTATAATTTTATTTTAATTTTTTAAACATATGTTTTTACCGTGTTTTTCATTCTATGTTTGCAATTTTTTTATTTTCAACTTTTTTATGTTTTCAATATTTTAAATATATATATAATACTAAATGTTTATTAAAGAAGATCATCAAACTTGGTGAGAAATTTTTTTAATCGTATTTAATATATATTTATTAAACTAAATGTTCAGTTAAAATATCATCAAACTTTGTGGGAAATGTTTTTACCGTAGTTAAGTTATAATTTAAAAAAAATAAAAATTAAAAACAGTTTTCCAGTTACATGGGACTAATTTTTAAAATGAGTTATATTTAATTATTTAAAAATACGATTTTTGTTGTGCTGACACGTAGGCGCTTTTTCCTCTCCTATTATAGATTTTTAAATTTTAAATTAATTAAATTTGATAATTCATAAACTATAAATTTTACTGTTATAAAATTTATTTTTAAAAAATTAGACAGTTAGCATTTTATTACAAACATATTTATTTTATTAAAAAAAAGAAATCAATACAACAGTTTTAACGTAAACATTTTAAAAATGATTTTGAATTTATGTTTTTTTTTAAATTTCTGTTTTTTAAATTATTATTTATTATTTAATATTTCTACTAATTTTGTGGTGCTGACACGTAGGCATTTTTTCTTCTCAACAAACATATTTAATTTATTAAAAAAAAAAGAAATCAATACAAAAGTTTTAACGTAAACATTTTAAAAATGATTTCTAATTTATGTTTTTTTTAATTGTTATTTATTATTTAATAATTCTACTAATTTTGTGGTGCTGACACGTAGGCATTTTTTCTTCTCCTATTATATATAGATTCTACTTTCCTCTTTTTGTTAGATTTGTGCTAAATTTTCTATTTTGTTTAGATTTATCATAATTCTATTTTAATTCAAAATAATTTTTGTTTGATGAAAAAGAACTCTTTTATATCTATTTTTTTTTTTAGAAGAAATTTTGACTATCTATAAATAGAATATACAAAAACACAATAGCAAATTCCATTTTGGGGTTCCTAACCTAATCTAGTATCATTAAAAAGCCAAATTCAAGTATAAATATTTACCCATAAAATGGTATAATTGAATTTTCAAGTGTGATTCAAGGGCAAATGATTAAACTGACCTTATATTGAAATAGATAAAAACAATTGAATCACAAATAAATTAAAGAACAATAACCAAGACAACAATATATAAGATCTAGATAGTGAATGATACACCTAAATTACACCTTTAAAAAAGGTATAAAGTGTGCGGTCATTGTCAAATATAAAATTTAAACGATATTGAAGTAAAATTCCACAAAGAATATGATGAGAATGTTAATTTTTTCCATAATCAGAAGTTCAGAACAAATACTTTTGTTTCTAAAAACAAATGAATAAAGTAAAATTCTAAGAAGTTTCTATAGTATGCTTACAAACTAAAGATTTGATTGTATTTTAACTAGAAATCGAAACTAAGGTTATGGTTCCCCATTCAAGGTCGTAACTTTAATTCAGTTGCGTGATAAATTGGTATTTTTTTTCAACTTATTAGACTGTTATTCATGAATTATTGCTATGTTTAATGCTAATGGAAGATATTTTACGCTTTGTTTTCTTATGTGCATACATTTCTTTGAATATGAAGAACGAAGGATTTGAAATGAAAATTACTGAAAATATTTATGAGAAATTAGTTTCGAGAAATATAAGAAGAAACATACTAGTAGAAAGTTAAGAAAAATAAGAAGAAAATTAAACAAATTATATCCGGAATATAAACAACTCAATATCACCAAAACTGATAACAACAAATTAGATCAATTAATAGATAATATATCTAAAATAGAATATAAATATATTCAATATTTAAAGATACAATGAATAATGATAATAACGAATATAGACAAAAACTAGCTAAAATATTTATAGAGAAAAGACAAGAATTAGAACATAGGCAAAATAGACTTAACAACAATATATTTGCAGGAACTTGTCATAAATCTATAATAGCACAAAGAAAGACTATTTTATATCTAGAAATACAAATAAATAACTTAGAATATAAACTACAACATAATTTATAAATGAATAAAGAAGAATATGCAATAGATGAAAAAACATACGAAAACTATGACGGATTAA
>JAJOOR010005906.1:0-44993 GCA_036250505.1 Solanum acaule | reverse complement strand
AAAGATGTGTTTAAAACACTAATGAGCTAAAGTATTTTTGGGAGTAGTCTTGAGCACCGAATTGGGGACACGAGTTCATATTAACTCAACTCTCCATAGGAGCCATGTAGCCAACATGGGATTTAATGTGTCATACTTTTTAGATGATCACGTAAAGTTAAGCTAGTGGATCCACTTAGTAAAGTTAGCTTCCTATATCACGACAAGGTATATGATGATCCTTGGGCAATGTGAGGTAAAACGTTGTATCACTAGCTTCCTATATCACGACAAGGTATATGATGGTCCTTAGGCAACGTGAGGTAAAACGTTGTATCACTAGCTTCCTATATCATGACAAGGTATAGGATGGTCCTTGGGCAACGTGAGGTAAAATGTTGTATCACTAGCTTCCTATGTCACGACAAGGTATAGGATGGTCCTTGGGCAACGTGAGGTAAAACGTTGTATCACTAGCTTCCTATATCACAACAAGGTATATGATGGTCCTTGGGCAACGTGAGGTAAAACGTTGTATCACCACTTAGTTTCATAGTGGTGGTTGTCGGTTAGAGAAACTCCCATAGTAGAAATTGCATGGTTCCTCGAGGGGTTCTGCTTAGTTTGGATGGGGGTATGGGACTTCATTCATGCATTGCATAAGGAAACTTTGAGAGGAAGCATGGTATTTTCATGATATTATAAATATGATTTTTTATGTCATGTTTTAATAGCCTTACAAGCTTTATATATTGCATGTGTCCTATTGCTTTATATATTGAGTTCAGTTATTCATGAGTTGAACAGAGCCAAGGTAAGAGTTCCTTTTTACTCTTTTCAAGCTTAAGTTGTGGTTTAGCTTTCCAGCTCGCATACTCGTACATTCAATGTACTGATGCCAGTTGGCCTGCATCTTATGACGATGCAGACACAGGTACCCCGGATCAGCATCCTGCACGCCGTTGATCCAGCTGAGCACTCCAGAGTCAGTGGTGAGCCTCCTTGTGTTTCAGAGGACTCTGTTATTTTGTTTTTCCTAGTTTTGTTTTATTAGGATGTTGCGGGGTCTATCCCAACATCCATCTCAGTATTATAGAGGCTTCATAGACAGTCAGTCAGTTAGTTTTGAGTCTCTCATCTATGTATATATGTAAATATTCTATTTTGAGACTGAGTTGCCTTTTTGGCCAGATTTTATCAGTTGATTGTTTTATAACCTTTCGTTGCATTGAGTTGTGCTGTTGAGTTAAGTTTCCGCTGAGTTAAGAAAGCCAGGCCAAGGGTTCGCTCGGGGCCAGCAATGGTCTCCGAGTGCCGGTCCCGCCCAGGGTATAGGCTCGGGGCGTGACAATACATCTCAAGCTTATTGTATCTTTGTATACACACAGAGTTTATAACAGGTTATAAACAACTTTTCTTTATAATGCACTTGTTTTAAATTGCCTTATATTGAAATGAGTCAGTCAGGTTGAGTTGAGTTGAGCCAGGTAAGTTATTCAGTTTATTCCAGATTTCCTTCTAGCCGATGTTGCTTAGCTTTCCAGCTCGCATACTCGTACATTCAATGTACTAATACCAGTTGGCCTGCATCTTCTGACGATGCAGACACAGGTACCCAGGATCAGCATCCAGCACGCCGTTGATCCAGCTGAGCACTCCAGAGTCAATGGTGAGCCTCTTTGCATTTCGGAGGACTTGGTTATTTTGTTTTTCTTAGTTTTGTTTTATTAGGATGTTGCGGGGTCTGTCCCAACATCCATCTCAGTGTTTTAGAGGCTTCATAGACAGTCAGTTAGTTAGTATTGAGTCTCTCATCTATGTATATATGTAAATATTCTATTTTGAGACTCGAGTTGCCTTTTTGGCATGATTTTATTAGTTGAGTTGTTTTATGACCTTTTATTGTATTGAGTTATTCTGTTGAGTTAGGTTTCCGCTGAGTTAAGAAAGCCAGGCCAAGGGTTCGCTTGGGGCCAGCAATGGTCTCCGAGTGCCGGTCTCGCCCAGGGTGTAGGCTCGGGGCGTGACAATAAAGTAGCTAGGAAAGTAGGCTGGACCCCCAGAATGACTCAAAGTAAATAATCCTAGACCAACTTATCCTCAAGAAGATAAAAAATGTCTACAGCCATCTAATGGAAATTAATTTGAGTCAAAGCTAATATTCGGTAGAAGAAGAGTGAAAAACAGACCCCAAAACAAAGATTTTTATGCCTGAAGTGCTACATTTTGATTGATTACAACTAAGATTGAGCAACTAAAGTGATAGACACATCCCTATATATCTACTGGCCTATGTTACTCATTTTAATTTGCTTCCTATCCAGAATGGATTGTCGAACAAATGATCAACTGACGGTAATGGCAATTTCTCACAAGTCCCTACCTTTTACCGTTAACTCAGCTTTACAAGGCATGTAAAGAACCAAATATGGTAACTGATTATTCCATTCACTTGTCATAAGAGAAAGCATAGTAAACGTAAGCTCAAGAGAATTAAGTCCCGGACAACTACAAATCATTTCCCTAATTGCACATGAAGTTGGTTCACATCGATCAATGCAATACTTTAGGCTCCAAGAAGAGTAGTCATTTTCCAATACAAAGACATTAATATGATGTGGATCACTGACTGAAGAGCCAACTAGATGTAGATTCCCGCGAACGCATCCACAGTAATACTGTTCATTCATTTTAGGCAATTGATAAGAGTGGAGAATTTCCTTATCAATATCAAAATAACAAAAGCTATTTACCCCATTAAACATCCAAAAGATAGCTCCATTGAAGAAAACTCCCTTACATTGTCCCAAATAGCTCAAAAATGCTTTTGGAAACTGGACTCATGATTGCCTCCATGAGTTGGTATCTGAAGAGTATATTTTAATAGGGAGACAGTGCCAAAAACTTTCTTTATGAATCAAGAAATGGAACCCAACATTTATAACTCTGTAATGAGGCGATATCGAATGATCAAAAGCCAAACTCATGTTTAGTGACTCCACATTTGGTCTTGAAAGAGTATGGAATTCCTTTGTAGTTGGATTACACACAATGTAATCGAAGAACCTCTTATGAAAAAGAAGTAAACCACAACAACAATTCAAAATTACAACATTGTCAAAGGGATTGTCTTTGATCATAAAATCAAAGAATCTAATAGAAGCTTTAGATTTTGTTTTATCAGGAATGCAATAACAAGGATAATCGAGAAACGGCAACTGCAGAATGAGTGCAGTTGGAAAAGATTCAGGCTTCCAGAGGGAAGAAAAACAGGGATCGGAGACGAGAGACATCCAACGTTTCAAAACAAGTTTGAACCTGAAAAGAGGCCTTGCAGGAAGGATTAGTAAAATCTTGGTTAAAAGATCATCACTACCTTCAATTTTTACAGCACTATAAGACATGTTGATCTGTTTGTATGAAGAACATATCTATTCAAACACTTACATATGTATAATGAAATGGGAAGGATGAGTTCAGTCTCCAACAAGAGACTTTCAATATTCTCATCACAACATTTAATGGATTACAAAAAATGAAGAGTCCATGTTGTGTTTCCAGCAGAATCATTAATGTGCACAAAACACAATTCATTTTGTCATTACTTTTTTCAAGTTGCAACAAAACAATGTAGATTACTTTTTTAAAACATCCAATACTCTAAAAATACAGAGCTGTTATATGAAGATTCACAAACAACAACAAGGCTAGTGACGGAGCCAGAAGTTTCAATATGAGGTTCAAATTTGAAGAAGTAAACACACGAACAAGTTGAAGGGGGTTCAACATCTACTATATATACATAAAAAAATAACTTTAACCATGTATAAATAGTACTCCCTCCATTTCAAATTAATTGAATTGTTGAGACATTTTTCATTTTTCAAATCAACTTAATTGTTCAATTTTCAAGACTACTTTTAGAATGTTCTTCCAATTTTACCCTTCATTAGTTAGTATTGGAATTAGTTATATAATTAATTTTTAGTTATTTTAATCATAAATTTGACAATAATTAATAAAAGTGAAAATGGAAAGCTATACCTTAACAATTCAATTAATTTGAAATGGAGAGCCTAATATTTTCCGTTGAACCCCTAACAATATAATGGTTCCGCCCCTGACAACAACAACAAACTCAGTGTAATCCCACGGGTGGAATGAAGATTCACAAACATGATTTCAAAATTGTTAATGGCAAAAAAACTCCTCTTTTTCTACAAAATAAGGTACCATTTCCTTGTGTTCCTCATAATTCTAGAACACATACAATGAAAAAGGGTAAATATGCTCTATCTGTTAGACGGCGAGGGTATACATTTATCATTTATTTAACTATAGGTATATCAGGTCTAAATTGCAAAATTAAGAAGTATATTTACCACTTCTCCCTTTATATATTCATGAATCATTATTCTTTACAAAAGTTGCAGCAGACAGAAAATAAATATAATTACTCATTCTACTTACAATGAAACAATCAAGAACTTCTTGCAAGGCAAAAAACATGATTTTAGAATTGCTAATGGCAAAAAACTCTTCTTTTTCTACAACAATAATAAGCAGCGGGAGCCGCAATTTCCTCCATTGCAATTTTTTTTGCTATACGTTTCTTTTAAGACCGTTTAGAAAAGAGCATTTTTTTCTCCTTTTGACAACTCTTTAATTTTAATTTTTCAGGTGACATATTTAATACACAAGATTAAAGTTCATTTTGATACATTGTACACTTTAGTTTAAGATAACATGATTCAAAATTCTTCTTTACTTTCTTAAATTTCATATTAAATCCAGACAAACAAATTGAAAGAGAGGAAGTACATAAAATTCATGAACCAACATCTTAACAACAACATACCAGTATAATCATACAAGTAGAATCTAGGAGGTGGGGTGTACTCAGACCTTACCCTTGCGTACCCTTAACATATATACATCGAATTAAAATTCTAACCTAGATGAACAAATTAACTTTCCGTCCCTTAACATAAGATGGCTCCGCCACTACATCCAACTTCATTTGTTCTCTAACAACTTCTACATAGTCATGCTACACGCCACTTAATAAGTCCTTTTTCTCGGTAGATGATGTATAATCGTAGACATTAGAATTTGTTGCAAACAATCCTATAGCAAAGCGTCGTATTATTTCTTGATAAATTTAGATATGAGTCTTCACTGAAGGCAATGAATAGTACCTGAGATGGTGATCATTCTTGATAAACAACTTTTTCATAATTACTAAACACACATAATTTATCACTCAATTTTAAATATTATACCTGAAGATGACTTGCAACTTACACTAGTGAGACCAGATACATTCAATACTTCAAGTACATATCTCTTTCGAATAACATCCTCCATATTTCATAAGAATGTAATTTTAATTTAATCACTACTATAATATTTCTAGATCAAGAAGAAATATATGTAAAACGATAATTTTAACAATAAGATAAAAAGGCATAATACATATATTGGACCCTAAACTTGGCTTCAAATTTTAACTTAGACTTCCAACTTTGCACAAACATGCACTTTAACTATCCAATTTTTAAATACATAAACACGCGAGTCCTACCTGGCAAAACGCGTGATGTGCATTTATTCTGCGCGAGTGAGGAGTAATTTTTGAGGCCCACAACGGTAAAAAAAATGTTGAAATGACAACTCTACCCTTAATGAATCCCTTTTATATATATATATCTTTATATTACCAAATCAAAATCTCATTTTTTCCCTCCTCTTTCAAACCAAGATTTTTTTCCTCTCTTTAGAACGATTTCTGCTCATATTTAGTGCAAATAGTTTCTAATTTTTTTTGTCATTGTGGAAAAAGAGCTATAAAGAAGATTTATTAGTTTGCAAACAATCCAAGTTGTTGGTTTCTTGGTTGTGAAGATGGTCAGGTATGGTTCTATTTAAGACATCTTTTTTTTGTTTAAACTTTCAAAAGGGAAAAATTGAGGCATACCTGGACTAAATTGAGGAAGATGAACATATGAACATCAACTTCAGTAGAAATCTTGAACGATTTTTCCCTTTGATTCACCAGATTTTGGTTGTTTATTGTCACGATCCGAGTCTACACCTTGGACGTGGACGACACTTGAGAATCATTGAGGGTCCCCAAGCGAACCCTCATCCTGGCTGACTACAAGCGGAAGACTAACTCAAGCATACAAAAGTTTGAAACTGAATAAAATTCAATAAACTCAAATACTCAGCTTTAAAGAAATCTGAAAAAAATACTCAATAGATAACTCAGAGTTTGTAAAACCAACTCAAAGAAGATACATACTGAAAACAACTCAACTTTGTCTATCTATGAAGCCTCTACTATTACAGAAGGATATCGGGACAAGACGTATGACATCTGAAAACTACTAATTGTCAGATAAAGGTGAAGTCTTCCGAAATATAAGAAGGCTCACCAAAGCTGACTAGAACATCCCATGACCTCAACGAAATGCCTGTTGATGATCCTGAATACCTATATTTGCATCATGAAAGGATGCAGGTCAAATGGCTCAGTACATGGAATGTACAAGCATGTAAGGGGAATTCTAAAGCATAACCATAAGCTTGAACTGATGGAAAAGAAACATACTTACCTCTTCGCAACTCACTCAACTCAACTCAAAGAAATAGGGATCAACTCAACGATAAGGTACCCAACTCAGATGTAAGATGCTCAACTCGAAGAATACTTAACTCAAGATAAAGCAACGATAAAAGATGCAATGAATGGAAAGCTTTTAAAACAGTAGATCACAACTCAATGTATTGAAAAATACAATAATAACTCAACTTGTATAAAAATACAATATACTTTATTTGTATGCAAAAATACAAAATAAACTCTATGGGAAATTCTCAAACAGATAACTATCACTATGAGTTATGTGATGATACATCGTCTTGCCCACGCTGCCAGAACTGTCCTATACTTTGCCGGGGTATATGACCTACTCACTAAGTGGATCCACTAGTCTATGCTAAAAACATTAAAGAATCATATAAAATGTATGACCCTTTCTACCCACGTTGTCTACATTGTTTATGGGGGCTGTGAGTTGTATGAAATCTCCACCATATCGGTGCTCAATACTACTCCCAAAATATACTTAGCTCATTATGTTTTAAAGAAAACATTCCCTCTTTCTGTGGTTTGAGATTATTACTCAAAAATCTTTCTCTTAAAAGAGATGGTACTCAAACTGCTCAAAACTCTTTGGAAATCTCAATTTCCTCTCATCTTAAATGTGAAAACATTTACTCTTGGGAATACTTAGTTCCCATATATCATTTTAAAGAAAAATGAACACAACTCTAATCTTCCTCAACTCAGTGCTCAAGTCTTTAAAATAAGTTTAAAATAATTTGTAAAAAGACTTCTTAAAATAGGGTTCATGCCGAATTATGGACGTGAACAACTCAATTCAAGGTTTTCAATAACCATGCATAGAATTCAATACGTGGAACTCAACAATTCCAGATGTCAAGGAGTCAATGATACTATTCATCTCAAGAATGCATGACTCGGGGAGGGGGGGTGACAGGGGTTCATGTGGAATTATGGGCATGAACTACTCAACTCAAGGGCTCAATGATACTTCTTATCTCAAGACTGCTTGACTCATAGGGTTCATGAGGAATTATGGGCCTGACTACTCAACTCAAAGACCTTCATGGGTAACATGTAGTAGTCCCATGATTAGGAATATAATCTCGAAAGGATTAAAACTCAATGCTCAAGAACTTAGAACTTGGAGATACTACTCCTCTCAAAGATACTCAACTGATGGAGTTCATACGGAAGTTATGGGCATGAACGACTCGACTCAAGGGTCTAAATAACAATATGTAACTCATGTATACGATTTTTCTCATTCTCATACTTACTTCCTCAAAACTTAACTCAAAATCCATAGTTGATCTCAAAGGATTCACAATTTAACTCACAGGCTTTCTTGAAACTCTACTCTTAACTCTTTCTTGAATTTGAATTATGAATTCAAGTTATGATTCATGATATGAAGGATCTCGATGATAATGTAGACTCATGAATACATTCTCCTCATTCTCATACTCACTTGCTCGAGTCTTGAAACAAGTTATTAGAAATTGTAGAAGACTCCTCAAATAGACTCAAAGGACTTTCTAAAAAATGTTTGAAAGAACTCTCAAGACTTGACTCTTAACTCTACCTTGAATTTGAATTATGAAGTATGAATTCAAGGTTATGATTCATGTTATGAATGATTTCTAGGTATTTAGAAGTATTTTAGAGTAGTTAGAATCATAAGGGGTGAAGATACATTTCAAAGGAACTCAAACGGGACAACCAACGGAAAAAGAGTGGGGGCAGGCGACCCTAGCTCATTCCTGGCGTGGGGCACCAGCCCCTAAACTTCAGAGGCACTATCTTGGCGCACTGCCCTACTGGCGCATCCGTGGCGCGTCGCGCCACCATTTCCCCGGACAATTCCAACGAATTTTTCTAGTAATTTTCTGACCTTAATTCGAGTAAAATCTAATGGTTTCTTATCCAATCACTTAGAATCTAATACCCAACCTAAGTACACACTAATATACTCAAAACTAACCTTAAAATCACTAACTTTCATCTCAAGAATTCATCAAACCCCAACAAAACAAGATTTAGAATGAAACTTCAAAAACACTTATCAAGAACTCAATATACCCAAACTTATGGATGAAATTCATAAAAATAAACTCAGGATTGGCGTGTGGGTGAACGAACCCAATACTATGAAAACTTACATACCTCTTAGGGATCAAACCAATGGCGAAAATCCGCAACAAAACTCAAGAATCTCGACGAACGCTTTGATCCTTTCCTCTTTTCTCTTCTTTTCTCTTCTTGAACTCTCAACTAAAACCCTAAGCATAAATTAGGATTATAAAACTAAGCCTAATCAGTTTAGACACCTAAAACCTTACTAAAATGAATTAAATCTGATTGGGTAAGGATAAGGCCAAAATACCCCTCACTATTTTTGGGTAACTTTCCTTAATGGGACAACCTGACTTCAAAAAGACATATCTCACTCATGCAAACTCTAAACTTAGCAAAATCAGTGGTGTTGGAAAGATAATTCAAATATATTTCATTTGATATCTTATGGGACACCTAACTCATCCTGTACTGAAAGTTATGGTTGTTTGAAGTTGACCCAAAACTTGAAAGAACTTAGGAATGACTTGAATGAACTCTCTTTAGTTCTTTTTGGAACTCAAGGTGCTACATCTAGTGACCTTAACACTTAAGAAATTTTAAATTCCTCGGTAAAATCCTACTCACACCGAAGGATGGTTCGAGTCTTAGTTCAAAATTTTTCTGGCGAGTTACATTTATCCTAGCTAGGGTTTTGACCTTTTGAGAGACGATCGGGTGAAATGAAAACGTCTTTTACCATTTACCCTTGTATATGAATTGGAATTAATTTTAATTTTTTTTAGTTCGAAAATCGATGTGTAATATATTTAATTAGTTGGCAACAATTGAGTGGCTCACTAGTACACGTGCATGAGAGCGTTTGCATTTCACACTCTTTGGCTGCAAAAATCACGTGTTTATTTATTTAAAAGTTGGATAGTTAAAGTTCCTGTTTGTGCACTATGAAAGTTGGAGGTCAAAGTTAAAATTTGAAGCCAAGTTTAGGGTCCAATATATGTATTATGCCAGATAAAAAATTGTCATATGTTGCATGAATACGTTGTAAATAGAGAGAAAAAATTTGTCATATTTGTTCCTTTTTATACACTTTATAACAAACCCCCAAAAAGAGGAAATAAAAACATCAAGAGTTCTTTTTTTTTTTTTAAATTAAAACTAACATCAAAGAGTTCAACTAATATCATTAAGATTTTTTATACTATCAAATCAATCAAAAAGTATTTATAGGTTACAATATTTAATATTTATAACGTAAAATGTATATATTGTAACGATTCTAGATTGAGAAAAAGGAAATTGATGTTTTTAGTCCTTGAAATATTGATAAGTTTTTGTTTTTATCTTTGCAGTATATTATTAAACATATTTAACTTTCAATTAATTAAAATGTATAACATATATTTTATCTTTCAACTGGTGAAACCTTACAAATTTAACAAAATATTAATTTGTAAATTATTTATGTAGAAGAACTTCATGGCTTTTGAGAATGAGAACATTCAAATTAATACTTCATCTCCTACATCTACTAATCAAGTTAAGAAATACACCCAAGAAGTTGAAACAAGCCAGATCTTTTCAAATGTATTGTAATTTTTAAAAATCTATTGTGTTTTCAAGTTTTTGATAAACTTTTATATCACATTTAGTGGGTCAAGGTGCTATAGGAAAGGGACTAGAGAAAAGAACTGGATCTTTGAGCTCCTCTTTAGGAATTTCTGATTTTGAGGTGGGATCTTTCAACAAGATTGTTGATTTTGCTAATGATACTCCTACTAAATGCACCAAATTGAGTTCTACCATGTCTTCTAGTCAAGAAATGCAAAAAAAAAAAAAATAGTAATTGAGAAAGAGGATATGCAAACCAATGTTTCATTGCCTCCATCTATTGATCAAGTTATGAAACACTCTCAAACAACAGAAAATGTATGATATTTTGAATTCATATGTTATTAAGTCTTAGAAATGAGTTTGATTGCTATAGTTTTTATCAAATCATGCAATTGTAGGTTCATCTAATCCTACAAAGGTAAAAAGAGTTCGAGGAAGCAACAAGTGCAAAGAAGTTTCTTCACTTGAAATTGGACAAAAGCTAAAGGTAACATTTTACAATAATCGAACGGTTGGAACAAATAGCAATCTTTTTTCAAGGCATTTGGGAAAAATTGTTCGTGATCATAACATTTGTCCCGTGGGGGTATCATCGTGGCATGATATTAAGCAAAAAAAGTTGAATCACATATGGGCAGCTGTTGAGGTAGCAAATATACACCGTATTCAAATTCTTTGGTGTTACCTCATACATCACATGTTCTTGTCCATATAGCAGTTGTTGTAAAGCTTTTGAATCCATTCTACACCTGATTCTGCATTATATCTTTCATTAACGGAAGTTTCAAAAGTAATGTACCCTTGTCGAATAATTTTAACATTTCAATTTTAATATACACCTGACAACATATGATGCCTCTTCATTTTTTGAAAATCATAACTCCACTCATGTTTTAATTGTTATAGCCTATATTTGAGAGTGATGATATGAATGATCATCGTGATCATATATTGGGATGGATGAACGAGTTATGGAACAAATGGAGAGGACACTTGCATGCAAAATATGTGAAGGACAAGCCAATCCAACAGTCTCTTAAGAATGTCCCCAGTGGAGTAGACAAAAAAGAGTCGGAATGGTTAGTAAAGGAACATTTTTCTTCTGAAAGTTTTCATGTACGCATACTGAGTTAATAGTTTACTTTGCTACTCTTTTCCATAGTTTGATTTTCCTCCTTAGCACCTAATATACCTTAAACCAAACCTAAGTATAGAACATGTCTGATACATAGTGTACTAGCATTCTAGATGAACCAACTAGCTAACCTATGCCTAATTACTTGCACTAGAAGCTTATTGTTGAACAAATACAAGCACGAAGCACTAGGAATGCAACAAATCGAGCCAAGTTGAAGATGCTTCATCATATTGGTAGCAAAGTATTATCATAAAATTATTTTTCTAAATGGAATATTTACGAGGTTTGTGTTATTTGACATGTTTGACTTTGATGTAAAGGGTGGGAAAGATGGCAATCCACCAGATTTGTCAACTATTTTCTTTGAGACTCGTAAGAAATATAACAAGCTTGTTGAACCTGAAGCAATTGAAAAACATGTGCATTTGGTAAATTGAATATGTTAATTACTTGAAATAATCGTTATGTGTTATGATATAAAATGTTCTTTGATATATTTTGTAGGCTCAACTTGAAGAAATGGTTCAAGCAGATCCATCTCTACCTACCATAGAGATTGTTGAAAATGTTGTGGACCTCAAACTCGTAGCTATGTATTTGGATTTGGGGTTGGAGTAAAGGCAAAAGATTTGAAAGGTGAAACTTCATCAAAGGCTGAATTCTTGTATGCGCTCTGTTCACCTCGAGAGGATATCAAATCCTTGAATGAAGAAAACAAATCCTTGAATGAGGAAAACAAATCCTTGAACGATCGCTTGTCTATCATAGAAGATGAAATGAAAGAATTCTTCACTGCTCAACAATCACATGTCCCACCTACAACATCGTCCTTCTCAACTGAATGACCAATGCCTTTTCAGCAGACCAAGTTAGTAACAATATACCATACTTTTTAATTTATTTTGTTGAAACGTAACACCATAATGAATGTCTGATTAAATAACAATATATGGGTCTTTCGATGTGAAAAGGAAATATTCCCAGTCACACAAGTAAACTTCAAGAAAAATGGAATATGAAACTTGTTTCCTATTGTGTTAATTGTACAGTAGAATAAGATACAATATCAAAAATGAATCTTGTTCTCATCTTGTTCATTAGAGTCAGTGACTTCTTATTGCTTACAATTGCCGCCTTATTCCATGTATATATATCTAACACATTCAATGTCCCTGTTGTCTTAGGCTTGCATATTGTTGCACCATTGACATGCCACTCTACAATAGTTGCAGTCTACTTCTGTATGACAACAACTTAGAAGACAACATTTTATTTGCTATCATCTTCTCAATAGTAGGGAGACATTTTTGTATTGGGAGTTTTCTTGTTGAAAGTGGTATTCCCAGAAGACGAGCATAATTTGTTTACCATTTGTTTCCAGCTAGTATTTGCCATGTTAATGTACCCCTTCTTGCAGGATCTGGACATGTACAAAAAACAGTTACTCAATTTCACTCGGATACTCCCAAATTTCTGTCTTTTGTGGCTTTTCAATATCAAAACAACACAGACAATAGAAAAAAAGAAGAATGTTATTTAAGATGTCATACCAAATATGACCTTGTCTAGGCTATTATTCGACATGAACTCATAGACTAGGAATTTTTCTGCTCCATTAATGCAGTATCCCAACAACTTGGTTAGGTTACGATGTTGTAGCTTTGCTATTAACTTGAATTCATTCTCGAACTCAGTAAATCCTTGGCGTGAAGTCACGTCTTGCTTCTTCACTGCTATTTCTACTCCATTCTCTAGTACACCCTACATATATTATGTATCATTTGGGTATTAATTCTGTTGTCTGAGTTACTGTAAATATGCATTTTCATGCTTGTTGAAAAGAAATAATAACCTTATAAACATTGCCAAATCCATCATGCCCTATCTTATTAGCCAGTGAGAAATTGTTAGTGGCTGCAGCTAGATCACTGGAATCATATGCAATGACATTAGTGCCCTGCAACAAAGCTCCTTGAGATTTTGCCGACTGATTGATTTCTGGTTCATCTGGTCAGATAAAGATTTTGAGAAAGCAAATTAATCAGAAAATAATAGATGTGAACCATACCTTAATATGAGTATTAGGCTAGCTATCTTACTTAGGTCATGTGTTTGCTAAATAATAGTGCTAAAAACTGTCCATTCCTCTTTCCATCAGCAGTCGAAAACAATTGCATTTGTCCATAAGAAAGTTAAAAGTGTTAGTTGTTTCTTACTCATAAAATTAGGCTTCAACTTTGAATACACAACTTAATTTATCATATTTTCCAAAATTTCCTACCATTTAAAAATATTACAAAAATTCATATTTTCCTCACTCTCTCTCCTAATCTCTGATACATTTCTCAAACTCTTCACCCACATCTCTTAATTTCCCCAAAATCAGCCCAACTTCCTCAAAATCACACTTCATCAATTTCAAATTCTAAATAAGGTAGAAAAAATTGTATTCAGACCTATCAGTATTCTTCACAAAGATGACTTTATCAATGGGAATAGACAAAGATTCAGTGTCGGATCTGCCCTCATGAATAACCAGGAATTCAAACCAATATTTGATGCCGGTATGGACACAATTTATTTCACATTCTTGGCTTTGAATGTGAAATAAATTGCGTCCATACCGGCATTAAATATTTGTTTGAATTCCTAGCTATTCATGAGGGCAGAACCACCACTAAATCTTTGTCCATTCCCACTGATAAAGACGTGTTTGTGAAGAATACTGATAGGTTTGAATACAAATTTTTCTACCATATTTAGAATTTGAATATGATGAAGTTAAGCGTGATTTTGGGGAAATGAAGCGATGTGGGTGGAGAGTTTGAGTGTATCGGAAATTAGGAGAAAGAGTGAGGAAAATACGGATTTTTGTAATTTTTTTAAATGGTAGGAATTTTGGAAAATAAAATAAATGAAGTTGTGCATTTAAGTAATTTTTCCATATTTTTCCGTATTAACATAAAACATATTATGTTTATGGTGGAGAATTTTGAGTTTTTTGCTTTAAAGTAAACTTGATAACTGATTGGACGCGCATCATTTTTCCATAATATGTAAAAAAAATCAAAATTTTTATTTTTGGAAATGAAATTTTTTTAAATCATAGAAAAATTAATAAGATAAATTTGAAGAAAAGATAGAGCAATTGGTACCAAATTGATGAAACGGAAACGAATTGATATATTAAAACTTACCAAAAAGAGGTGTGAAGAGATATAGAATTCCTTTACTATTAATCAGAGATCTCGAATTCGAGTGACAAGGATGAAGAACTTCTTGTAGATCCACTTTATCTCTGTTAGTGAATCTATCCAACATGAATCTATGTAGATCAATTTTGAATATTGAATACCTAAAAGAGGAGAGAGTTAAAACTTAAATTCTAATAAAAAAGTTTTTATGAGGAAGACTCAAACTTTCATAAACAAATAAAAATAAATAAAAAAAGAGGTGGATGATTATCTTATCTGATTTCTCAAGTTTATTTTTATAAGCAATATTAGATCTTTAATAAAGTTAACATTGATACTCTCGCCATTTTATTTTATTTGACCTTTATTTTAAAAATGAATTTTTAATTTTATGTGTTCGTTTTAGCAAAATAAATTTCAAAACATCATAAAGAAGATTAGTTTTGTAAAATATGTCTTTACTTAAATATTTTAAAAAAAAAGTGTGACAGGTCAATATAAGTCAAATAATATGATATGAATAGAATATATGAATAGAGAAACAAATATTTAATTACTTCAAGAAAAACAAACAAAGAAAGCAAATCAAAGGGTTTATAAATAAAGACCTTATCCTTCATATACATAAATCTGTAATTTAATCAAGTTCTACAATTAATTATTTTACCATTGAAAAAGTTTAGAGTTTTAATATCTTATTTAATTTGTCGTTTGAACATTTAACTTGTAATTAAAGTCATAAACTGAAATAAAAGAAGAGATTTGTATGATTTATTATTATTATTATTATTATTATTATTATTATTATTATTGCAATAACAAGAAAAAACAATTAGCTCATAAAACAATTAAAAATAGATGGAAAAGGAATGAGTTGGTTTTTACATTACAATCAAAATTATTAAATTTCCAACAGAAAATTGAAGGTAGAATCTCACCTTCGACTAATGGAGCTCCAAGAATAATTACATCTTTGCTCATAAGATATTGTTGCTTCAAGGATTTTTTACTTATACTTAATTTTTGAGGGTCAAAATATATATGAATCTCTCTATATCTTTTTCCTTTTCTTTTAGAAATATCATTCCTTTTATAATGGTGTAGTGCATGCTTATTGTGTATATTATTCTCGCGGACTCCGCAGTCACGAGAAAACTCATTCTATAATTTCTCCCACGAAATTTCACACCTTGAGTTTTTGTTTTGATTAGTGAGCCACACCAGACATCTTTGTCATGTTCTCGAGGACCCCACACTCACGAGAAACTCATCTTATAATCCCCTCGCAGAATTTCACACCTTGAGTTTTTGTTTTGTTTTGTGAGCCACGCCAAACATCCTTGTCATGTTCTCGAGGACCCCACACTCGCGAGAAAATTTATCCTATAATTTTCCCCTCGGAACTCACAGCTTGAGCTTTTGTTTTGTTTGGTGAGCCATGCCAAACATCCTTATCGTGTCCTTGAGGACCTCACACTCACAAGAAAAATCATCATATAATTTCCCTTAAGGAATTTCACACCTTGAGTTTTTGTTTGGTAAGTCATGCTGATGTACCGCGGATTTACGGTACTTATCATGCTTTAAACTTGGAGTTTTGCATATGACTTAAGCATTTGTTAGTACATTTGATGGTATTTTACTTATGTTTTGTAGGAAAAAAGGTTTATGATAAGTCAGGATGAAACAGGTTGAAGCATCAGCTTTTTGAGGTTGGACGACTTCACCTACGAGCGGTAGACTTCTCTACGAGCCGTAGGAATGAATCGTAAAATGCAATGATGGTTTTTAGAGATAAGTGTTGGGAGACGAGACTGAACAATGATCTGTAGGTCCAAGTCGTAGGAAAGATCAAAGATTTTGAGCTCCAGTACTTGGACGACGAGAAGTCAGGATGGGTTGTGCAAAGTTCTATGGGTCGTATAACACACCCGTAGAAAAGTTAAGAGATTTTACCAAGAAGGTTTTTTTGACGGAAGGTTTCTACGAGCCGTAAGACCAATTCATAGAAGAACTATCGACTCCTATTTTTCCTTTTCTGAGTTTGTTTAGGATTATATGTTTATAAATAGTCGTTTAATTCTCAATTTAACTGTTAGACAACTTGTATTTTGAGTTTTGGATTTGAGAATTATTTTGGCAAACACTTTGCCATTTAATTCTTGAATAATTGGTTTATAATACATTTTTTTTTTCATCAATTCAAGATTCTAGATTTCAACTTCTCTAATTGTAAGTTAATAATTTATTTTAACAACCTTAATATGAATTGTGATCACTCAAGCATGTGTAGTTAAATCCTACAACTAGGGTTGTGGGAACCATGAGGAATTTACAATGTAGACCTAATAATTAGTGATTTTGAATAAGTGTTTATGCATGTATTGTTAATCTCTTCGCTTTAATTGATTTTTAATAAGGGCCCAAGTTAGAACCTGCCTTATTCCTACTTGCCTGATCAAGGAAGTAACGAATGGGAAAAGAGATTAAACAATGGAGATACGGTGACTACAACCGACATCTAATAGCTTGAACCACCTCTGCCATAGCTAATCTGGGGTCAAGGGGTAGTAAAGCACACACCCATAGGCCGACCGAGTTGCCTAGTGAATTTCCTATTTGGTCGACCAGCCACTTTGGAGATACCTAACTTACCGACTTTGCATGTTAAACACTAGACAATGTTATTACTATTATAGGGTTTACTGCCTTAAGGACTTATGGGAACACGTATACCCTAGTTTTATCTTCTTTTGATAACACAAAACATTCAATTTTGTTTACTTATCAATTAAAATTTTATTTTACAAAACTCCCCGCCTTTATGGAAATAACTAAACTAAAAGTATAATTAGCAGCAAATTAGCCTAAGTTTAGACCCGATCCTCGTGGGATCGACCCTAACTCTGTTAGGTTCTTTATTTGAACAACGACCACTTATACTATTTAGGGAGGTGTAATTTGGGCGTATCACATGCCAAACCTTCTTGTCGTGTTATCAAGGACCCCATACTCACAAGAAAACTCAACCTATAATCCCCCCCAAGGAATTTCACGCCTTGAGATTTTGTTTGGTGAGCCACGCGCCCACGCCAAACATCCTTGTCGTGTTCTCGAGGACCCCACACTCACGAGAAAACTCATCCTATATTTTTCCCCACGAAATTTCACGCCTTGAGTGTTTTTTTTGTTTGGTGAGCCACGCCAAAAATCCTTATCGTGTTCTTGAGGACCCTACACTCGTGAGAAAACTCATCCTATAATTTCCCCCACAGAATTTCACGCTTGAGTTTTTGTTTTGTTTGGTGAGTCATGCCAAATATCTTCTTTACCCACAGTTATACTTATTGTGTGCTGGATTGGGGCTCGGTCTGGCTCACATGTATTTAGCTTGACCCAGCTCGCATGTTTTTAGCTCAGCTCGGTTGGCTCACTTTGGTCATGTAATGATTACTTTAAACTAAAATTCATCCATTAATCTTAATTATTCTAGTAAAATGTCAATTCAATAATTATTATTTATTACAATTATTTACAATTATGTACTTTTTTAGTTAATCCCATTGCAATTAATTTTTTTTATAGACATCGTTACTTAAGAAACTTTATGGGTGTTGGAAAATGTAATAAATATTTAAAATTTAAAATAAAATAAAAATAAAAAATCAAAGAAATTTAACCCTGTACATTTTTTTTTGAATTTATTGTTGCTTTATTATTATTTTTTAGCTTTTTAACGTCTTTTGATTTGATTTCTAGTTTAGACTAGATATTGTATACAATTCAATCAATATTGAATGCAGTGACCAATTTAACTTAGTAATGCTTATATTTCTCAAACCAATTAATCATATATTTAATTTTATAATAACGTGGCATTACATACAATTATGTAGATTTTACACAAATTCTATAGTGTTAAGAGCCAATTACATCCTATCTGGAGTTGTGTGTCGATCAATTCGATTCGGTTTTGAAGTTTATTAGTTTGACTTATTGATTATCAGTTTTTAGAGATGCTAAACCGTTATAGAACCATTAAGATATTGACTTATTAGTTATTGGTTTATCGGTTATTGATCATTATCGGTTTAACCGTTAAGATTTGACACAAAAAAATATTGAAAAATCACTTAGAAACAAGGTGACAAACCAAATGAACCATGCACATGAGTTCACAAGTTGCATCTTGCTAAAAAACAAACACTTTTACATTGTAGAATAACCAAGAGTTTGAGACAACCAGAAATAAAAGTAGGAAGCCGAGCTCTAAGCTGGACTTATCTAACTTGAATCTGTACTAGTCGAGAAACTGAGTTTCGAAAAACGAATACCTAACAAGCAAAAAATTAAACTTGAATTCTAACAAACACACAAAACATTTATTGAGGAATACAATTAGACTTTTCATAAATAAATATAAAAATAGGTGGATACTTATTTTATTACAAGTTTCTTTACGAAGTAATTAATTATATATCTTTAATAAACTCAACAAGATGTATGAAAAAAAAGAAATAAATCTTCAAAGGACATCAATTGTTGCTTTCATCCATCGACACTTGATGCCTTCTTTGAATTTGTTTATTGATCAAATTTCTTATCCTTAAATATCATGTTCGATCTTAAAATTCACCATCGATAAATCCTAGATAGTCAAAAATGATGTAGTAGATCCTAGATGCTTCTAAGTTTTTTTTGTCGAAACATTGCTACTGAATTATTGGGCCAACGTATTAGGCATTTTGCAGGAAGTGTGAACTTTGGGCCTCAAGGCCACAAATGTTGAACAGCCCATCATCAGCATATATATGTATACAATACATATTTTGTATAGGGGAAGCTACACAAAACAGATCCAATTGTGGAACTGTTTACCCAAATTTGACTCATCCCAAACTATTTACCTTAATGGACCATGACCCAAACTATTTACCCACTTACTCCACTTTCTTCTTTCTTATTTTGCACATGATGTCAACATCACTACTATGAACTAATCTGCGATACTCTGTCAGTTTATTGAAACCATATCGATATCATATAGGACAAACCTTAATCCTATGTGATATTATGTTGGTATATTGATACCCTATCGGCATCATATATGATTGGACTCTTGTTTTAAGAAATAAATAAGAAACAATTAAGAGAAATTACAGAATTTTCCAAAGCAAAAAGAGGAATGAGGAGGTTATGATCAGGCTTATTATACGAGAAATACATGGTAGAGGATCCCAACAGAGGAAGTTGAGTAGTAGATTACTAGAGCTAAATGTATATCCATAGAACTGTTAGGGAAGGATAGGAAGGTTACTAAAGCCAGTAAGTAAGCTTGGGGCTGTTTGTCCAAGACTGCTTTCTTTTTTTTTGTAATGTTTCACTTTGGTTAATAAAAATTTTATTTACCAAAATAAAAAAAAATTAAGAGAAAAATATTAAAGTCACAATCTTATTTATTAAGCTCTAAATTAGTATGTAGAAAATATATTCTTTGTGATACTCCATTGGTATATTGATACCATATCGGTATCATATATTACTGAACTTAATCCTCTGTGATACTCCATCGATATATTGATACCCTATCGGTATCATATAAGATTGAACTCCCTTTTTAAGAAATAAATAAGACAAAATTAAGAGAAAATTATTAAAGTCACAGATCTTATTTATTTAAACTCTAAATTGGTAGAATATATATATATATATATATAATATCTCTCTTTACAAATTAAAAAAAAAGTATCTAAATTAGGACTATTTTTGAAACTGTTTTAAATTATAATATTGAAGAATTGAAACATACTTCAATGATACCATGACAGTATGCAGATATTTAGTAATGGTAATATGGATGATTGAGTAATCTCATCGAAGGACTAAAGCAAACCTCAAGCAGTTACTCATTGATACCACCAGAGTATATTATACTTTTATGGTATCACGGAAGAAGAAGCAGTCCTTCAATAGAGACTGTACACCTCGAAAATGCTAACAAGAGTCGCATGTCGATAAACCACTGCTTAATTATTACAATATGTTTAATTCTCATTTTGGGAACTTGAAATAATGTTATATTTGCAACCTTGTTTAAAATAATTGTCATCGTAATTTAATGTATTGTATGGGGGTATTTGCGTAATGTTTTAATTAGAAATATGTATAGCTTTAAAAGGAGGTGAAGGATATATATATATATAGGTGTATATGTATGCATTTGGGCAGCACACAAGTATATGGGCAGCCAACTTTTATGGACAACTGTGTATATGATAAGCACCTCTTGTGTTACTATATTTTGACTCCTTGTCTCACCTGAAGTATAAGTCCCTTAGAACATTATCTAACCTATTGTTCTTCAAGATCACAAGAGAAAATCTTGGTCCTTTTGGTTGGAAATCGAGTTACACTCTTCTCTTTGGTAAGTGGTAAAACATGTTTTTGAGTTGGGTAGCGTTTAGTAGATTAAGCATATTTCATTCTATAGAACTTTGTTTACTATGAATAAATATGATTTGAAAAGATAATTCGTATATGTACAACTCTTATGTTTATGGTAAACTCTAATTTAGTTGTTATGGATTCGAACTATGGGACGCATCATAGGATAAGTTCTGTCCAGATTCTGAAGTTTGAAATCCTGTATGGACAACTGTTAGTGTTTTGAATATATCTTTTTATCCAAAATACATTTTGCGGTGATTCTTGGTTGTTTTCAACCTTAAGAGAGGTACCTACATCTTTCATGCGGAGTATACAGTCCAGTTTTGCCGTTTGCCATTTCAAATCTTAGTTGCGACATGATGCACTAGAATAGCCAGAATTTAATGTTTGGGAGCATAGTCGTATTTGTACAGGCTAGGCTTACTTGTGATGATAACCCTATTTTACGTCATCATTATTGAGCTGCTAGAAAGTAAATAAGTTATTGAATTCATTTTTTTAAGGTTGTATATCCTCGTGTACAAGTTGAAGACTTTGATACGCTACTAGGTCTACGGTTTGACTCGTGGAGTTTTGTTGGACTGATTTTGTGCTAAAGAACTGAGGTTTGTGTATAAACTTATACTTGTACTCTTTTTACCTGCTGGTATATCTGAAAGTTATCTTGGTACCTTGGTTACCTCTTGTCACTTTGCATTGTCGTATTGGTATTCTTTAATACATTAAAGACGCTTATGTGTAACTCGCCCACTTGTACGGATTGTTTGATCACTTAGCACTCTTGTTGGGACCTTGTCCTTCTTGTGGCTGTGACTTTGTCACTCTTGACATGCCTCTTGGTTTGGATCATTTGCCATCTTGACTCTGGATTTTTAGTTCGTCTTAAATGGAAGTTGTCCATTTTAAGTACGAACTAGGAAGCCATTTTTTAATATGGTTCTTGGTTCTCTTGATTATTGGGTTTTGACCCTTCTTGATGCCTGCTCGTGCTTGGTGTAACGACATGATGTATATATTGGGTGAGCCTTGTTATTGAATCTCTTGAAAAGTTGTGCTATGAGCATTCTTGACATTTGGACCTTTAAATATTGAACTTGATACTCCTTGTGTATTGTTTACTTGATTTACTGATTTTGTTTCGATCGTGCTGCCCTTGACTTGAGAATGATAACTTGGTGAATTTAAGGGCTCCAAACCTATAGTTTGTACACCACTAAGCTATATGTTTAGCGATAGTTGTTTCTATCGTAGGGGCTGTTCGCGATGATGCTTGAAGCTGGCCATTGATGATGGAGATTTTGAAAGCCTTAAGGAAGATCACATTTGCATATATGCAGATATATTTTGTATAACCTTGCACATGATCTTTGTGTTGTATATTTACTGGAGATTTTGAGGAATGATTTGGTCATGTCACCATGGGTTGTAATATAAGGATGGTTATACGTTTTTATCTTTTTGGGGTGTGTAAACCCAAGTCTTGTAATATACTAATTTGCTATATGTCTTGAAAGTTGTGTGAAGCATGAGCCTGCTGATTTCGGTACTCGGAAGCTTGTAATATTCTTGTTATTTCACCCTCGAGTGTGAGGTTAACATATGCATGAAGCTTTGGTCGGTTAATTGCTTAAATGTTATATTTTTTTTTGGAGTTCGTTATGAATCTAATCCCTCTACTAGATTAAAATCAGTATGCCCTCATTAATTGGTTTTAAATGTCGCAAGTATTTAATTAGATTTCTTGTTTAAGTAGTGGTATCGTTTTGAAAGGATCGCTACAGAGACACTGCTCAATTACTCTTTAATATCATAAGAGTATATTCATATACTTTAATATATAGTGATGATATCATAAAGGGAAAAACGGGTGAGTGCTGACGTCAGCACATGAATAAAAATAGATATAAGTCATTTAGATTTCTTGTTTAAGTAGTGGTATCGTTTTGAAAGGATCGCTACAGAGACACTGCTCAATTACTCTTTAATATCATAAGAGTATAATCATATACTTTAATATATAGTGATGATATCATAAAGGGAAAAACAGGTGAGTGCTGACGTTAGCACATGAATAAAAATAGATATAAGTCATTTTAAAATAAAAAGGGAATATGAAAGTAATGAGACATTTAAGGATATATATTTTACTTGTTTGGAGTATTATACGTGTTCTTTTCTCTTTGTATATACATATTCTTCTGTTAGTTTGTTATTTCATAGTCCAATTTGAATTAAACAAATCTATCTCTCTCTATATATAAAGCTAAATATAGAGAAGGTGATGTGACACCTCTCTATAACCAGCATTCATATTTATTTTTTATCTCTTTTTTTTCATTTTTTCTATTTAACTTATTTATATTTTAAGAACTGAAAAACTGAAAGTATTATTAACAAATATACATTTAGATCTATATGCATTCAATTACTAAATGGAAGATGAAAGGCTTTGTTTTTTATTTATATTTTAAAAAGAACTGCAAAACTGAAGATATTAACAATATACATTAAGCTCTATGCAATATGCATTCAATTACTAAATGGAAGATGAAAAGGCCAAAAGTCTTTCATCTTCCAAGACTGTTTATTTTAGTATATAAAATAAAAGGGTCAGGAAATATGCAATCTCATAGTCCTTCCGAAATGGGCATGTTTCATGGATTTTATTATCAGTGCCTATAACTACTTGAATGAACGTTTACTCATTTCTTGATAAGATTTCAATCAGTAGTTTCTCCGATAAAAAAATTATATGAAGAGTGATGAGAGTGTCAAAATGCAAGAAGAATTATTTGTAGAAAATATCAATCTATTTATGGAATTTATATCAAATTAGGAGGAGATTATGGAGATAATATTTCATATTAAAAGGAAAGAATTTCCCCGATAGGGGAAAAGGAAGAACAATGAGGACACAACAAAAAAGAAAATGAAAGAAAAAGGAAAAACAAAGTTGACAGAATAGCATGGCGTTTATTAACCGAAATTGGTGGTGGTATTATTAATTTCTTTTGTTAGGCTAATTCCTTTAGTCCTTTATTTTTAGATTTTATTGTCCTTCTGTATTTTTAATTAAAGTTATTGTTCTCAATTATAAGATGTGATGATAAAATTATGCAAAAAGAGTATATGAGATCATTCTTACGTTAGCATGGGTTTTTTTTGGTCTAAATTTTAAACCTTTATTTTTTAAACCTCATAGGCCAGTATTACTATTTACTATCTATTTTTCTTATAATTTTGAATTTTTTTTGTCTCATTTTCTGTTTAATAACCTTTTATAAATTTATTCACTTTCCTTATTATTAATATTTACTACATTTCACTTTTCCTTCTGAAAGGAAATATGTAACGGCTACATATATAATGGTGTAATTAGTGGGTATTATCACACATTTTTCTAATTAAACCATTACTACATCCACGGACTATCAGTTTACCTTTTTAATACTTATTATCACATATTTTTCTAATTATACCATTGCTAGGATACTTTTTTTTAAAATCAATATCATTGTTATTTAAATTTTTGTAATATTTTATTTTAGTTTTCAAAAGTTAAATTCATTCTATTGAGTACATCTCTCTCTCTAAATCTAAATCTGTATATAATATAAAACAAAAACTACAGTACTAGAGATAGAGACAAAATTAGTACTATACGGATATTTATTTAGATAAAATAATGAAGATCAAGAAGAAAAATAAGAACAATGAAAGGATAAAATATTAAAAAGAAGATGGAATAAAAGAAAGATTATATGAACAAAATTTTGACCGTTTAATGAAAGTAAGGAAACAATTAAATACTTAAGAACGAACATTAGTAATGCTTGCATTAGTTATGGTTGCATTAGTTATGATGAGGTTTTTTTTATGCAATGTTTTTTTTGTGTACTAAAAATATTGTGTATTACATAAATTTTTTTAGAAAATATATTTATTTACAAAAATACCCTTCACAAATATAGTGAAAAGGATGTAAAAAAAAGTTTTTGAGGGCAATTGTGTCTTTAATAATGTTAATGCATGCATTAGAACCCATTGCATTACTAATACAAGCATGTTATGCATAGGTTAGAAAAGTGTACCAAACAAGATACTAATCATGCATCAAGCTAATGCAAGCATTATTTTTCTCCAATACACTCTACCAAACGACCCCTAATTTAAAAAGGAGTGTATTAACCTCATAATATATAAACTAAATTTATAAATAAATTATACATTTCATTTTAAAAGGATTTTTTATGATAAAATTATATAATTCATTTAAGCTCCAATCTACTAAAATACATAATGTGATTTTCTTATTTGTAAATGTGATATAAATAATTTTGGTTATACAAACACATTATTTAAGGGAAAATCTTCAGAAGAACAAGGCTCATGAATAATTTAAAATTATAAAAATCATAACATTTGAATAAGAATAATAAATTGAATTAAGACTCTTTAGTAGAATTTTTTAGCACTCAATATTTTAAAGAATATATTTTATAAATTTGATAAGTTATTTTATAATCGCGCGAAGCGTGATCAAATTCACTAGTGTATATAACAACAACATATTTTGTGTAGCGTCACAAAGTGGGGTATAAAATATTAGATAGATGTATAGAATGTAAAATATTCTTTTATTATTTCATTTCCTTATATACTGTATATTACATGTAAATCTTGCACAAATGAATACAAACAAAAATTTCCCAATATTGTTATTGTTATTTCCATATATTTTGAGAATATCATTCCCTTTAAAATAGAAATGATTTCATATTCTATAAAAACTTGTTGGTATAGTTGATGACATGATAATAATTGATAGCCAATACAGATTTGTACATTTCTTCTTAATCATCCACACAGATAACAACTTCTATTTTCTACCAAGTAAAATTTACTCTACTGAAATAGGTTGGTTAATTTCATAGATGATCACATTAAACTTTACTCTACACTTGACATATCACGTAGATATATTCTTAATTTGGGTTTCCTGACATCTATGTCTTTCAACTTTGAGTATGTATAAGTAGACATTTAAATTTGTACAAAATTGAATAAGTAGACACACATGTCCTACATGACATAATAATACATATATGGGTGTGCACAAGTAAACACATAAACTTAAATAAAATTGAACAAATAGACACATTCATCTTATAGGTTCCGTTAAAGTCAAATTAAATGCCACATTTATGCATTATGCCCCTATAATTTAGTGTGACATTAAAAAGTAATTTGACTAACTTATCGTTATTAAGATGTAACTCTCTAGTAATTTATTGGTTATATAAAACTTTTATTTATTTAAAGAATATCATTAATATCTTTTTGATTACCTAAAACACCACTTATTTTGTAAGTAGGCCTTCTGGATTCTGATCATGATCTGTTCACATCATTGACCTTGTCAACTTAATCAAATAATGAAACTTTCTAAGCAATCTTTACCTATATGTTGACATATTAAATATGCATCCATCATCTGCAACTCTTGCACAACACAAAGAAAAACTTACTACTAAAAATGCAAGGCATTAAACTCAAGATCCCGAAATTTTCAGATTTAGAGCAGCCATCATCAGCTCGAATAGTTCTTTCGATTGATGATCTATTGATGGAAATTCTTTTACGCGTACCTATAAGATCCCTTCTCTGTTTCAAAACCGTATCCAAACGTTGGCTTTCAATCATTACTCATCCACATTTTTCTGTCCTCTGTCAACCCAATCCAAATTGCGCAGTAGGCCTTTTCTTGACCTGTCCTTATTCTCTTCCAGCAAAACCCCAGTTCGATTATGTTCATTTTGATAAGAAAAATCCCCCAAAACCACCATTTAAGAATCTCAAATTCATTAAAGACTCTTCTGGTATTAGTGTTCTGCAATCTTGCAATGGACTAATGCTCTGTTCCAACTCCCCTTTGCGTCTAGCTAAAACAAATTACTATGTTTGCAACCCCACTACGAAACATTACACAGCACTTCCAAAATCAGTTCTTGAAACTGAAAATTCTAAAATTCATGGTATAAGCTTAGCTTTTGATCCTGCCAAGTCTCCTCATTACAAAGTAATATGTGTTCGCGATTCTGTTTCGTCTCCTCAACATTATCAGATTGAAATCTATTCATCTCAAACAGGTTTGTGAATTTCATAAGTATTCACTAAAATATAAAAAAGTTACAAAATTATTTTTGTCACAGTAAAGTAACTAACTAAACTCTTACCTTTTTGTCACAGACTAGAATGTAAGATGTGTTTTTACTAATTTAATATTTAATTACGCGAAGCATCACTTAATATGTAAAGTTCAGTGAATATGACAAAAAGTAGTTGTGTTATTTTTTTGTTATGGTGGATAAAGTTTAATGACCATGCGTGAAATTAACTCGAAACAGGGCCATGGAGACTATCAGGTGATCCATTCATTGCTGATGTTCATTTCTCCAAAGGGGTTTATTGGAATGGATCAATTTACTGGATTAGTACTATTGGAAACTTGACTTGTTTATATTACAATCTTGATTTTGAGAGGTTAGAGGTAATGCAAATGCCACATTTTCCAGATGATCAAGGAACAACCATAGCATATTTTGGTGAATCTTGTGGCCATTTGCACCTCACAAAAATTTCATTCTACACAATTCGATTTGATGTATACGAGATGAGAAGGGATGATTCTGAATGGTTTGTTAAGTACAAGGTTGATTTTGAACGTCCTGATCATGAGTTGACTTATTGTAATTTTACAATATTATCTTTGGTTCGAGGTAAACGAGAAGAGGATGCATTTTTGGTTCTGGCAGTTGTTAACGATGATAAGGTAATGAAGTACAATCTTATAAACAAGACCTTTGAGAAATTCTGTGATTATGATGTTGAAGATGAACAAGTTTTTTATTGTAGTACAATTGGTGCTTTTGAGTATATTGAGTCTTTGTGTTGTGTTTGAATCATTTGCATTTGTATTTGCATTCCTCCTGTATTAGTGAACTCATAAAATTGTTTGTTTTCATATGTTATATTTGGTTTTTGAGTTTCATGTTACCTATAGTTTCTCGTATGGTTGCTGAACTTTACCCTTGTATCAGTAAAGTCATAAACTTAAATTAAATTTGAGAGAGGAGTTTGATTGTTTACAGATGAAGCCAGACAACATTTAAGTTAACAAGCAACTCGAGTTACGCAATAGGTATAAAACGACTTGTACAATTAAAGTGTTACTCTTAGTCAGGAACCACGTAGCAGCTAAGGAGCCAAACTTAAGGGGGATGGATATTGACAAGCCGAAGTTTTCTCTACAGAAATTCCGAAGTATGCTACTAGAGAGGTGCATTGTTCGAGAATATGAAGATTTTTCCTTTTGGACACACCAATTTTGAGTTGTAAAAGTGCAGAATACTAAGACTGCAACACCTTATCAACGAAGAGTCCACTAGTATCCGTTCTGATAAATATCACTTTTTGCAGAAAATAGAATCTTATCAATGAAATAAGCAGAAACAGTGATACATAAGCAAACATATCGTTCATCGGGTATCAACTATCATCAACTATAGTCATCAACAAAGTAAATAATACTGACCAACTTATCCTCAAGAAGATAAAAAAAGGCAACAGCCAACTAATGGAAATTAATTTGAGTCCAAGCTAATATTCGGTAGAAGAAGAGTGAAAAACAGACTCCAAAACAAATATTTTTTATGCCTGAAGTGCTACATTTTGATTGATTACCACTAAGATTGAGCGACTGAAGTGATAGACACATTCCCTATATATCTACTGGTCTATGTTACTCAAATTTTGCTACCTATCCAGAATGGATTGTCAAACAAATGATCAACTGACGGTAATGGCAACTTCTCACAAGTCCGTTACCTTTTACCGTTAACTCAGCTTTACAAGGCATGTAAAGAATCAAATATGGTAGCTTGTTATTCCCTTCACTTGTCATACGAGAAAGCACACTAAACATAAACTCAAGAGAACTAAGACCCGGTGAACTATAAATCATTTCTCGAATTGCACATGAAGTTGGTTCACGTCGATCAATGAAATACTTTAGGCTCCAAGAGGAGTAGTCATTTTCCAATACAAAGACATTAATATGATGTGGATTACTGACTGAAGAGCCAACCAGATGTAAATTTCCACGAACGCATCCACAGTAATACTGTTTACCCCTTTAAAGATCCAAAAGATAGCTCCATTGAAGAAAACTCCCTTACATTGTCCCAAATAGCTCAAAAATGCTTTTGGAAACTGGACTCATGATCGCCTCCATGAGTTGGTATCTGAAGAGTATATTTCAATAGGGAGACAATGCCAATTTATTTATTTTTTGAATCAAGAAATGGAACCCAACATTTATAACTCTGTAACGAGGCGATATTGAATGATCAAAAGCCAAACTCATGTTTACTGACTCCACATTTGGATTTGAAAGAGTATGGAATTCCTTTTTAGTTGGATTACACACAATGTACTCATCGAATAGCCTCTTACGACAAAGAATTAAACCACCACAGCAATTCAAACTTACAATATCATCAAAGGTATCATCTTTGATTATAAAATCAAAGAATCTAATAGAAGCCTTAGATTTTGTTTTATAAGGAATGTAGTAACAAGGATATCCAAAAGGTAACTTCAGTATATTTTCTGATCCTACTTGTCAAGAATACAGAAAACGAAGAGTCCATATTGCTCTCTTTATTTTATTTTCCAACTTTGGCCATTAATGTTTATTGTGTTGGGAATATGAAGATTGCAACACTACCAACAAATAGTCTGCTCATAAATATCACTATCAGCTGTGATACTTAATTTTCCAAGAGGAAAGCAGTAGCAAGAGGTTCAAGATTAACCTTGTACTAATCAAATGGTTGTTTCTTGATCATCTGGCATTGGCATCACCCCTAAGCCCGCTCTCGAGAATAAGATTATAACATAAAGAATTCAAGTTCCTACTAGTTCTCGAGATTAAGTAAATTTCAATTTGAAAATGCTGAGGAAATGACTCTGAATCACAAACACAGATTACTTTGTAATGAGGAGATCTGACTAAGTCGAAAGCCAAGCTTAAATCTCAAATTATGAGCTGATTTTGGAAGTATTGTGTACTAATGTTTCATAGTAATTCAGCATGTTATCTCATGAATATAAAACTAGGAATAAGACTGCAACGCCTTACCAACGAATGTGCACAAAACACTAGTCATTTTGTCATTACTTTTTCAAACAAATCCACATATGTTCTATGAAGATTCACAAACATAATTTTAGAATTGCTAATGGCAAAAAACTCTTCTTTTTCTACAACAATAATAAGCAGCGAGAGCCGCAATTTCCTCCATTTCATTTTGTTTGCTATACTTTTCTTTCAAGTCCGTTTAGAAAAGAACGTTTTTCCCTTTCATAAAAGCTCTTTAATTTCAAATTGTCAGATGACATATTTAATACACAAGATTAAATTTCATTTTGATACATTGTACTCTTTAGTTTAAGATAACATGATTCAAAAATCTTCTTTACTTTCTTAAATTTCGTATCAAATCCAGACAAACAAATTGAAACAGAGGAAGTACATAAAATTGATGAACCAACATCTTAACAACAACAATAACATACCCAGTATAATCGTATAAGTAGAATCTAGGAGGAGGGGTGTACCCAGACCTTACCCTTACGTACCCTTAACATATATACATAGAATTAAAATTCTAACCTAGATAAACAAATTAACTTTCCATCTCTTAACATAAGATGGCTCCGCCACTACATCCAACTTCATTTGTTCTCTAACAACTTCTACATCGTCATGCTACACGCCACTTAATAAGTCCTTTTTCTCGGTAGACGATGTTTCAGCAAGGTCATCGTAGACATTAGAATTTGTTGCAAACAGTCCTATAGCAAAGCGCCGTATTATTTCTTGATAAATTTAGATATGAATCTTCACTGAAGGCAATGAATAGTACCTGAGATGGTGATCATTCTTGATAAACAACTTTTTCATAATTACTAAACACACATAATTTATCACTCAATTTTAAAGATTATACCTGAAGATGACTTGCAACTTACACTAGTAAGACCAGGTACATTCAACACTTCAAGTATATATCTCTTTTGAATAACATCCTGCATATTTCATAAGAATGTAATTTTAATTTAATCACTACTATAATATTTTTAGATCAAGCAGAAATATATGTAAAATGATAATTTTAACAATAAGATAAAAACTTGTCATATTTTGCATGAATTCCACGTTGTAAAGAGAGAATTTTTTTGGTCATATTTGTTCCTTTTTATACGCTTTATAACAAAGCCCAAAAAAGAGGAAATAAAGAGTTCTTTTTTTTTTAATTAAAACTAACATCAAAGAGTTCAATTAATATCATTAAGATTTTTTATATTATCAAATCAATCAAACAATATTTATAGGTTACAATATTTAATATTTATAACGGAAACTGTGTGTATTGTAACAATTCTAGATTGAGAAAAAGGAAATTGATATTTTTAGTCCTTGAAATATTGATAAAGTTTTTGTTTTGATCCTTGCAGTATATTATTAAACATATTTAACTTTCAATTAATTAGAATGTATACCATATATTTTATCTTTCAACTTGTGAAACCTTACAAATTTAACAAAATATTAATTTGTAAATTATTTATGTATAACTTATATAAATCTCATAGTGTAAGTAGTAAATTACATTCTATCCCTACTCTTTTTCTAGTTACAATAATCCCTTAATTTTTACACCATCTCAATACATAACTCACTATCCGAATACATTAATGCTGATACATTATGTATCAAGTTGTTATGCTAAAAAGGGGAAAAACGGAAATCCAAGTAAAATTCCATAAATTATGCTTACATGTTTCTTCTTAGAGTCAAAACCAACAAATTCAAAATTCAATTTTTTTCTCCTTATTCATCATTCTCAGTTCATCGAAGAACCATTCAAATTAGATTCAAATTTGCCGAAAATTTGATAAGATATATAATGAATAGTTGTTGGACAAACAATTTTCTTTTGTGAATCTAAAATCCACCATTGCAATAGGTTGATGAGAGGAAAAACTTGGAAATTTGATACATAGTAAAAGGAAATCACAGGAAGATGTTGGTTCTGTTGCTTGGCCTGCCCTTCGTCCCCTCTCCATCGTGGGCACCACAACAAGAGATGATCAAAGAAGCTACCGACCACGCCAATTTGAGTATCATCCATCTTATGCAGGCCTTATGGTATTTGGAACATTGGATGGTGAAGTAATTGTTATCAACCATGAGAGTGAAAAAATTGTTAGTTATATTCCCTCACTTGGAGCAATGAACTGGGTTTATGTTGGCTCAAAAATTATTGACAATGGGATTCAATCCCTGACAAATTGTAACAGGATAGCACAATTCAAAATTCAAAATTCTTCTTCCCATTCTTCCAAAAAATTCTCAATTTTTGAATCAAACTTGCCGACAAATTGTACTGATGTAACACCTCTTTATTTGAAAGAGCTAGAGTTAGAAGGAACCATTTTCGGAAAGAATGAAAAATCTGAAATTTGGCAAAGTTATGTTAAGTATGAGTTTTGGGTCAACTTCAAACGACCATAACTTTCAATACATGATGGGTTAGGTGGAAAATAAGATATCAAATAAAAGGTCTTGAAATTATCTTTCCAACGTCATCGAGTTTGCTAATTTTCAAGCTCATATGAGGGAGATATTCCTATTCGAAGTTGGGCTGTCTAGATAAGGAAAGTTAACTGGATTTTAAAGGGGTATTTTGGTCTTTTCCATACCCAATTAATTTATTTCGTTTTTGGTAATTAAGTAGGGGTCTAAACTGAATTGGTTCAGTTTACACACTCAAAGATTTGACGCTAGGATGTTTAGAGAAAGAACTCAAGAAGAGAAAGGAGAAGAAAAGGTCAAGATTCGCCAATTCTTGCGATTTGGTGGTGGGTTTCGCCAAGGGTTAATCCCTACAAGGTATGTGCATTCACTTAGAGTTGGGTTCGTTCACCCACGCGCCAATCATGTTAATTTCAGCGTTAAATTCGTTCTAGAAAGTTGAAGGTTTGATGTTCTTGAATTGTGTTCTTGAAATTGGCTTTCGTTCTTGAGTTAAGATGAGACTAACGAGTTATTGAGGAAATCGTGTCGATTTTAGAGTTGTGTATGATTAGATTCTTGTGTACATGTATTGGGTATCTGAGTCTAAAGAGAAACTGAGAAAAAGAATCGAGTTTAGGCGAATTGGGGTTAGAAAATGAGGAAGGAAAAAGTCAGATAGATATTGGCACGCAAGTCCGCGTCACGAACTTGCTCCCCCAGTAGACAAATTTTCTCTCTGCGTTGTGGATAGGACGCGGACTCCACTGTTTCAAAATTATTTCGCAACCAAATATTTAAATGCATCTCTGCGTCGCGGACTTGCTCCCAGACATTGTTTTTCTTGACCGTTTCTCCTGATTAACTATCTAAAAACACTCTTAATCATCACGATATCTTTCCTATCACAAATCATAACCTTGAATCCATAAATTCAAATTCAAGAAAAGTTAAGAGCCAAGTCTAGAGAGTTTTTAAGTCCTTTCAAGAAGTATTTTACAAATGCTTTAAACTTGTTTTAAGACTTGAGCTTTGAGTTGAGTAAGAGTAAAAAAAGTGAAGTCCTTTTTCTTCAAAAGAGTATATGAGAACTAAGTATTCCCAAAGAGTAAATGTTTTCACATTTAATCAAGAGAGGAAACACTGATTTCCAAGAGAACCCTTGGGCTAGTTTTTTGAGAAATTATCTCAAACCACAGAAATAGTTATGTTTTTAAACATAAAGCTAGTTACATTTTGGTAGTAGTTTTAGCACTGATTTGGGGACAAGTTCAGTTCAGATAATTCATGGTCTTCGTAAATCGTGTAGCCAACATGGGTAGAAAAGGGTCATACTTTTTAGATGATTCCTTAGTGTTTTTTAGCATAGACTAGAAGATCCACTTAATAGTTAGGTTCTATACCCTGACAAGGTATAGGACAACCCTGGCAGTGTGAGGTAAGACGTTGTATAATCACATAGCTCATAGTGATGGTTGTCGGTTAGAGAAACTTCCACAGAGATATTTTGTATTCTTATATACACAGAGTTATTTGTATTTTCATATACAAACTGAGTTATTGTTGTATTTTTCAATACACAAAGTTGTTATCCACATGTTTTAAAAGCTTTTCTTTATATTGCATTTATATTATTGCTTTATATTGAAATGAGTTGAGTTGAGACCAGGTATGTTCTTTCAGTTCACTTTCAAGCTTATGTCTTGTTTTGGAATTCCTCTCACATGCTCGTACATTTAATGTATTGATGTCATTTGACATCATCTTTATGATGTAGATACAGGTAACTAGGATTAGCATCCATCGCTTCATTGATCCAGTTAAGCTTTAGAGTTGTTTGTAACACCCCGCTACTAGAAAGACTTGGAATTAGAAAGAAACAGTTTTTGGAATTAATCAAATTTGGAAAGTTTGACAAAGTTAAGTTAAGTATGAGTTTTGTGTCAACTTCAAACGACCATAACTCCTAGATCAGGATGAGTTAGGTGTTCTACAAGATACCGTAGGAAAGATCTTTGAATTATATTTCCAACTCCGCTAAGTTTACATGATTTCAAGTTCGTATGAGGGAGATAAGCCCATTTGAAGTTGGGCTGTCTAGATAAGGAAAGTCAAAACCGGAATTTTGAAGGGTACTATGGTCTTTTCACTACCCAATTAATTTATGTCGTTTTTGGTAATTACTTAGGGGTCTAAACTGAACTACACTCAAATATTTCATGCTAGAGTTTTAGAGAGAAGAACTCAAGAGAGAAGAGAAGAGGAAAGTCAAGATTCATCATTTTCGTGAGGAATTCATTGCGGATTTGATCCTACGAGGTATGTGAGACTTTCATAACATTGGGTTCGTTCACCAACGTGCCAAACATGTTTATTTCAGCATGAAGTCTTCCTAAAAAGATTGGAAGTTTGAATGTTCTTGAATTGCTTTCGATCTTGAATTTGGGTTGAGATTGAGGAGTTTCTTGAGGTTATAATGTTGTTTCCTTGAGTTGTTTGAGTAGATTCTTGTGCATATATAGTGGGTATCTGAATCTAAAGAGAATTTGCGAAAAAGAACCAAGTTTAGGGGAATTGGGGTTAGAAAGCGAAGAAGGAAAACGTCGAGCGAATCTGGGTACTAGGTCTGCGTCGCGGACCTGTTCCTCATGATAGGAAATTTTCTCTCCGCGTCACGGAGCGGTCACGGACCCTTCTGCCTCAAAATTTATTTCGCGACCAAATATTTAAATGCATCTCCGCATCGCGGACTTGCTTCCAGACATTGATTTCTTAATCGTTTCTCATGTTTAACTATCTAAAAACACTCCTAAACATCATGAGATCTTTCCTATCACAAATCATAATCCTTTAATCCATAAATTCAAATTCAAGGAAAGTTAAGAGTCAAGTCAAGAGAAGTTCATAGAGTTTTCCAAAAGTCTTTTACAAATGTTTTAACTTTGTTTTAAGAATTGAGTTTTGAGTTTAGTAAAGAGTAAATATTGAAGTTCATTTCTTCAAAAGAGTATATCGGGACTATGTATTCCCAAAGAGAAATGTTTTCACATTTAAACAAGAAAGGAAACTGAGATTTCCAAAAGAGCCTTTGAGCTAGTTTTTAGTAAAGAGTAAATGCTTTCACAATTAAGCAAGAGAGGAAACACTGATTTCCAAGAGAGCCTTTGGGCTAGTTTTGAGTAATTATCTCAAACCATAGAGTTACGTTTTTAAACATATGAGCTAGTATATATTGGGAGTAGTATTGAGCACCAATATGGAGGAGAGATCAGACAACTCCCAGACCCTATAAACCATGTAGCCACCATGGGTAGAAAAGGGTCATACTTTTTAGATGATTCCTTAGTGCTTTTTAGGATAGACTAGTGGACACCTCGGCAAGGTATTGGACGACCTTATCAGTGTGAGGCAAAACGTTGTATCATCACATAACTCTTAAGTGATGGTTGTCGGTTAGAGAAATTCCCACATAATTATTTTGTATTATTGTATACACAGAGTTACTTGTATTCTTATATACATCCAGAGTTTATATTGTATATTTGTATACACACAGAGTTACTATTGTATTTCGAAATACACAGAGTTGTCATCTATGTTTTAAAAGCTTTTCTTTATATTACATTTATATTACTGCTTTATATTGAAATGAGTTCAGTTGAGACCAGGTTTGTTCTTTCAGTTTCCTTTTCAAGCTTATGTCTTGTTTTAGAATTCCCCTGACATGCTCGTACATTTAATGTACAGATGACATTTGGAATGCATCGTTTTTATGATGCATATGCAGGTTACTAGGATCAACATCTAGCGCATCGTTGATTCTAGTTGAGCTTCAGAGTTTGTTGGTGAGCCTCCTTGCTTTCGGAGGATCCTCTTTTATTGCTTTCCAGTATTTTAGTTCATTAGGATGTCGTGGGTCTTGTCCTGACATCCATCTCAGCTATTAGAGGCTTCATCGACAGTTAGTTAGTTCATTTGTCACTACCTTGTTATTGGCTTATGTTGAATCTTGAGTTGGCACTTTGGCTAAGTTGAGTGTTATTTAATACATTCTAAGTTATCTATTGAGCAGTTCAGTTTACTTTTTAAAGTATGTTATCATGAGTAAGTCTTCTGCTAAGAGTTAAGCCAGACCAAAGGTTCGCTTGGGGCCAACAATGGTTCTCGAGTGCCAGTCTCGGCCACCAAGCATGACAAAGTTTGTATCAGAGCACAGAGTTCAAGAGTCCTAGGGTGTCTTTGAAGCCGTGTTTGTAGAGTCCTTGTTATCAGTGTGAAGCGCGCCACATCTATAATTAGGAGGTTGCGATACTTAGGAACTATCTCAGTTCTTTCATACTCATTTTGTGTGATAGAGTTTATCTCTAAAAGGTTTCTTCTAACTCGTGCTTGCATGTGTCTTTCAGATCATGCCTCTACGAAGAGCTGTCAGAGGTCGTCATGCTAGAAGGAATGTTGAACCACAGGAACAAGGGGTACCTAATGCACCAGAAGTGCAACCCCAAGGAGAGGCCATCAATGCTGAATTTCGTGAAGCTATCCGGATGCTAAGTGAGTTATGACCAATCAAGTTGGATAGAGAGAGAATTGACAGGAAGGGGCTGATACTTTAAGGATCCATGAGTTCTTAAGGATGAATCCTCTAAGCTTCACTGGTTTAAGTGTCACAGAGAATCCAAAAAACTTCGTTGAAGAGCATCAGAAGGTTTTTGAAATTATGTTTGTTGCTGATACTGAGAGGGTGGAACTAGCTGCATACTAAATGAAGGGTGTAGCTAGAATCTGGTTTGATCAATGGAAGAAGAATCGAGCTGAGGGTGCACCACTTGTGAGTTGGGCTTATTTTGAAGATGCCTTATTGTGGCATTTCTTTCCCCGAGAACTGAGAGAGGCAAAGGTACGAGAGTTCCTCATACTTAAGCAGGATTCTTTGAGCATTCTTGAGTATAGTCTGAAGTTCACCCAACTTTCACGCTATGCTCCGGAAATGGTTACTGACATGAGAAGCAGGATGGGTTTGTTTGTTGCTGGGTTGTCTCGTTTGTCTAGTAGGGAAGGCAGGGCAACTATGATGATAAGAGATATGGACATAGCAAGGCTGATGATCCATGTGCAACAGGTTGAGCAAGAGAAGTTGAAAGACAGAGAGGAGTTTCGAAATAAGAGAGCTAAGAAAGGGAATGAGTTCGGGCAACAGAAGAGTAATGCTAACCGATTTTCTTTCCAACAGAAACAGAAGGGACCTGCTCCATCATCTGCTAGTGCACCTGAACCAAGGAACAAATGTGAGTACAATAGTCAGAATTCACAAGGTTTCAGAGCTAGACCTGTCCATTCTTAAGGTAGTATGACACAAGGGGGGTAGTAAGCCTCCTGCATGTGCTAAGTGTGGCAGGAGCTACTCAGGGATGTATTGTGATGGCTCCACTAGTTGCTTCAAGTGTGGCAAGAATGGTCATTTTATGCGAGAGTGTCCTAAGAACCAGCAGGGTAATGGGAATGGGGCAAATAGAGTCCAGTCTTCTTCAGTTGCTCCACTAGACATAACTGCATCTAGAGGAGCTACTTCAGGGGCAGGCGGAGGATCAAATCGTCTTTATGCTATCACTAGTCGCTAATAGTAAGAGGATTCTCCAGATGTTGTCACTGGTATGATCCAAGTCTTTAACTTTGATGTTTATGATTTGCTAGATCCAAGATAGAGTGATTCCTTTGTAACTCCTTATGTTGCAATGAATTTTGATGTCCTTCGTGAGAAACTTATTAAGCTCTTCAGTGTTTCTACACCTGTTGGTGTGTCTATTCTAGTAGAGAGAGTCTATCATGATTGTACCATTTCCGTTAATCACAAGAGCACTATGGTTGATTTAGTTGAGTTAAACATGATAGATTTTGATGTTATTCTTGGTATGGACTGGCTTCGTGCCTGTTATGTCTCAGTTGATTGTAGAACTTGAGTTGTCAAGTTCCAGTTTCCTAATGAGCCAGTTATAGAGTGGAAGAGTAGTTCAACAGTGCCTTATGGTCGTTTTATTTTGTACATTAAGGCGAGAAATTTAGTTTCTAAGGGGTGTGTCTATCATGTAGTCCGAGTTAATGACTCTAGTGTTGAGATACCTCCTATTCAGTCAGTTTCAGTAGTAAAAGAGTTCCCAAAAGTTTTTCTAGATGATCTTCCCGGAGTCCCTCCTAAGAGAGAAATAGACTTCGGTATAGATATTCTTCCTGATACTCGTCATATATCTATTCCGCCATATATGATGGCACCAACGGAGTTAAAAGAGTTAACAAAGCAGCTGAAAGATCTCCTAGAGAAACATTTTATTCGACCAAGTGTCTCACCTTAGGGCATTCAGTCTTTTTTGTGAGGAAGAAGGATGATTCCCTTAGGATGTGTATAGATTACCGTCAGTGGAACAAGGTTATCATCAAGAATAAGTATCATCTTCCGAGAATTGATGATCTCTTCGATCAACTTCAGGGTACCACTTGTTTCTCTAAGATAGACCTCAGATCAGGCTACCATCAGTTAAGAGTAAGGGAATGTGATATTCGAAAGACAGCTTTCAGGAACCGTTATGGTCATTATGAGTTTTTGTTCATGTCATTCGGTTTAACTAATGTGCCTTCAGCGTTCATGGACCTTATGAATAAAGTATTCAAGCCTTATTTAGATATGTTTATTATTGTATTCATTGATGACATACTAATATATTCGAGGAATGAGGAAGATCATGCTATCCATCTCAGAATAGTTCTCTAAACTCTAAAGGATAGAGAGTTGTATGCCAAGTTCTCTAAGTGTGAGTTTAGGCTTGAGTCTGTGGCATTCTTAGGCCACATTTTTTCCGATGATGGAATTAAAGTTGATACTCAGAAAATAGCAGCAGAGCAGAATTGGCCTAGACCCACATCTCCAACTGATATTAGGAGTTTCTTGGGGTTGGCTGGATATTATATATAAAAGGTTCGTCGAGGGGTTCTCATTTATTTCATCTCCTTTGACCAAGTTGACTTAGAAAACAGTGAAGTTTCACAGGTCAAGAAAAGGCCTATTGTGCGATTTGGATTGAGGTGACAAAGTACAGAAAAATATGGATGAGTAATGATTGAAAGCCAACGTTTGGATAAGGTTTTCAAACAGAGAAGGGATTTTATAGGTACGCGTAAAAGAATTTCAATCAATAGATCATCAATCGAAACAACTATTCGAGCTAATGATTGCTGCTCTAAATCAGAAAATTTGGGGATTTTGAGTTTAATGCCTTGCATTTTTAGTAGTAAGTTTTATTTGTGTTGTGCAAGAATTGCTGGTGATGGATGCATGTTTAATATGTCAACATATAGTTAAAGATTGCTTAGGAAGTTTCATTATTTGATTAAATTGACAAGGTCAATGATGTGAACAGCTGATCTGAATTACATAAACGTGATTTTTAACTTGACCTTAATTGGCAATTCTGTCCTCTAACTTTGGGTATGCATATATAGATACTTAAACTTAAATAAAATTGACAAATAGACACATTTGTCTTATATGAGCCCTACATGACAATTTTGTGTCCTATGACATCCTATACTTATTATTATGTCATGTAGGACGTGTGTGTCTATTTGTTCAATTTTATACAAATTTAAAAATTTACTTGTGCACACTCAAAGTTGGAGGACATGGATCTCAGTGAACCCGAATGAAGAATATATTTACGTGTTATGTCAAGTGTAGAGTAAAGTTTGATGTGATCATCTATGAAATTAACCAACCTATTTCAGTTGAGTTAATTTTACTGGGTAGAAAATAGAATTTGTGTGGATGATTAAGAAGAAATGTACAAATCTTTATTGGCTATCAATTATCATCATGTCATCAACTATACCAATTAATGAGTTTTTATAGAATATGAAATCATTTCTATTTAAAAGTGAATGATATTCTCAAAATATGTGGAAATAACAATAAAAATATGAATATATGAGAACTAAGTATTCTTAAGAGTAAATGTTTTCACATTTAAAAGAGGAGGAAACTGAGATTTCCCAAAAGAGTTTAAGAGGAGTTTTTGAGTACTATCTCTTTTCATAGAAACATTTTGAGTAACAATCTCAAACCAGAGAAAGATTTATGTTTTTAAACATATGAGCTAAGTTTATATTTTTGAGAGTAGTATTGAGCACCGATATGGGGGAGAGTTCAGATAACTCACAGCCCCCATAAACCATGTAGCCAACGTGGGTAGAAAGGGTTATATTTTTTATATCTCAGTTTGTATATGAAAATACAAAATAACTTTGTGGGAGATTCTCTAACCGACAACTATCACTATGAGCTATGTGATGATACAACGTCTATCCCACACTGCCAGAATTGTCCTATACTTTGCCGGGGTATAGGACTTACTCACTAAGTGGATCCACTAGTCTATTCTTAAAAACACTAAGGAATCATCTAAAAAGTATGACCCTTTCTACCCACGTTGGCTACATGGTTTATGAGGACTTTAAGTTATCTGAACTCATCCCCATATCGCTACTCAATACTACTCTCAAAAATATAAACTTAGCTCATATGTTTAAAAACATAAATCTTTCTCTGGTTTGAGATTGTTACTCAAAATATTTCTCTTAAAAGAGTTAGTGCTCAAAACTGCTCAAGAACTCTTTTGGAAATCAGTGTTTTTCTCTCATCTTAAATGTAAAAACATTTACTCTTGGGAATACTTAGTTCTCATATATCATTTTGAAGAAAATGAACTCAACTCTACTCTTCTTCAAACTCAAATGCTCAAGTCTTAAAACAAGTTTAAAAGGTTTTGCAAAAGACTTCTCAAAAGACTCGAAGGAACTCTCAAGACTTAACTCTTAACTCTACCTTGAATTTGAATTATGGATACAAGGGTTGTGATATCATGTTATGGATGATCTCTCGATGTTTAGATGTAATTTAGAGTGTAGATATAAAGTAGAAAACATAGGTACGATTCGAGAGAACTCATACGAAAAGTTGGACGAAAGAGTAGGGGACCTGGCTACCCTGGCGCACTGCCCCTGAATTACTAAAGGGTGGTTGGGGCGCACTAAGTGGCGTGGTGCCCCAGGAGCAAAACTATAGAACATCTTTTCTGGCGCAGTGTGCTAGCCTGTGCCCAGAACTTCCCGACGAATTTTCTTTCTCGTTTTTTAACCCCAATTCACCTAGAATCGAATGGTTTATTCCCCACTCACTTAGATTTGAATACCCATCATAAGTACACGAATATCTACTCAAAACAAACCTTAAACTACTAACACTTATCTCAAGAATTCATCAAAAACCAACAATCAAGATTACGAATGAAATTTCAAGAAATCTCTTCAAGAACACAAATCCTTTAACTTCAAGAACGAAATTACATTGAAAATAACATGATTGGCGTGTGGGTGAACGAACCCAACACTATGAGAACTCACATACCTCTTAGGATCGAATCCTTGGCGAAAACCCTTCAAAAATCTCTTGAATCTTGACGAACACTTTGAACTTTTTTCTCTTTCTCCTCTTCTTGAACTCCTTTCAAAACCCTAAGCGTATTTGGGATTTGTAAAACTGACCCAAATCAGATTTGATCCCAAAATATTACTAAAAATCGTTTTAAGCTGAAGTGGTAAGGAAAAGACCAAAATACCCCCCATTAATTCGGGTAACTTTCCTTAACTGGACAGACATATTTAAAACGATTATATCTCCCTTTAGGTTTTTGTTTAGGTTTCCTGGTTTCAATTTCGCATCCGAAAATTTTGGTCTTTACCGGAAGCAGCTTTCCAATCCGAGTGACAATGCACCAAGAGCTTTGGAAATTATGTCTGTGTAAGTTTTTAATTATGGGTGTGAAGTGCACCACGTTCATGACTAACATGTTGCAAGCCTCCTTTTCATACTCGACTCATTTGTCACTCCTCCAGAACCAAATGTTATCTTGCATAATAGGTTTCCTTTTCAACCGATTGAGTCGAACTACAAGCAGCCTGATTCCCTGAGTTAAGGGATATGTAGGCGGGATTAGTGTTGAAACCTCAGTTGTATTCCAACATTCGCTTCTAAATCTTATTGCCAAGTGTTTCAGTCTCTTCATGATTTGATATCGAAATAACTTTTGAATTCTTTCAGAATCGTGCGGTAAATCAAGCGTATCGAACTACAAGTGACCTGAATTCTCATATAGCCCGAGATATGTAGGAAACCCGTTTCTGAGGCTCGGCCATAATTCTTAAGTTCGTACAAATGCCCCTTTCATAGAATATGAAGATGTGGTCGGCCAAAATTGGATTTGTCAATTTCATTTTCCTCAGATTTCTTACATCAATCCAAGTAAAATGAGGGACAGTTGTTGACACCCAATTTTGACCCTCCCCGAGAAGAATTAATCATCGAGCTTCTTTAATTTCAAACGATTTGGAATAATTAATTTTATAAAAATTCAAATATTTTCAAGTTAATTTTTGGGTAATTTTAGTCATTTTATGACTTTTAAATAATAAATATATTTTTATATAATTAGTATATTTTTTGTAAATATTCAAAAATCACGTCAAAAAAGATTTTACTTTTACATAAATATCCTACTAATTAGTTTAGCTATATAATAAATTATATTTCGAATTAATTAGTTTATAACTAAATTAATTATTCTATTCGTTGAAAGTAAGAAGCTCGTTAATTAATTAATATTAGTTCATCTTATTCAAGTCTTAATCAAACTCAATTTGGCTACATTCCTAAATTCATTTGGCTATAAATGTAATCTAATAGCCATGTATGCAATTGCAAATTAGCAACTCCTTTAACGTTTGATTTGTTGAGGAAACAAATTTTGGGACTTTATTTTCTTTACAACCGGCCCACCTTTTTTTAAATTTTTTTTTAAAACCAACAACATACATACACAGACATATGCCCCAGCCCACCAATTACCCATTCTAATTCCATTTTTTTAAAAATTATAACAACCCAATACTTAATTTGATTCCCACAACCGACAACATACAACATCAAATACCCAATACACGACCCCACATTGTCTTTCTTCTTCAACAACGCTTCCAGCAACGTGAAGCGGCGTCAAATAGACTGAACAATAGTAGCAAAACGACCTCAACAATAACAACACACGACAGGTGCTCGATCACAATTACAACAGTAATCCCAAACGGTGTGAGCTAGCCAGTGCAGTACACTGCAACGCGTTGTCATCTTCATCTTTTTCCCTCTCCAGCTGTGCGATTTCAGCAGCAAAAACACCTGCCAGCAGTTGTGAGTCCATCCTTGTGGCCTTAGGATGGAGCCACGTCGTGCCCAAGGACGAGTAAGTCGATCCCAGCCGTCTATCTCACCATTTCCACTTCCGGAATGGGTTGAACCTGCAGAGAAAAGGTGCCTCACCGAATTAGTGAAAGATTTTCAAGTTCGAATTTTCGTGATGGGCCCTTTGAATCCAAATTTTTATCCCTTTCCCTCCAAGGTCGAAACCCTAGCATCCATCTATATAACTCACTACTATTCACTGTTAAGGGGGGGGGGGGGATTTTTTTTGGCCAAAAAATTGGAGTTAGAAAAAAAGTTGGGAGAAAAATTTAGTAGAGATATAGAGTTGGCCTCAATTTACTCACGAAATATAGCTTACAAAGGTCTGGAAATAGTCAATTTTACATTTTGAAAACTTATTGGAAGACTCTCTAGTTTAAGAGTTTCGGAAAGTTTATTATTCGGGTTCCATTTGGATTCTCTTGGTGTGTTGTTCTAGCTTTGAATCCGTGTGGTGGAAACTTCGAAATCAAGCTCGTATTTGTCTCAGTTCACTACCCGGAAGGAGGTAATTTCTTTCATCATATTTGTTCTGTTTGCTCTAGCTAGTTTAAGCTCTCTATTTGAATGTTCCTAAGTTACAGTTTAGTTTTTCATGTAGAATGGTTGATTGTTTAATTAAATGCTATGTTCTTGCTGAAATCTCGGCTACTGTTTTATTAAAGAATGGCTGAAACTTTCTAGTGCTTTGCTCGTTTTGGTCGACTGTTAGCATTTTTCTTGTCTTCGTTACCTCAAGTGTCGAATCTGCCTTGATTTCTTAGTTTATCTCCTTGTTATTTATCAAATTGTGTCGTCTATCACTGCTTGGGTCTTATCGTCATCATGATCGAGTATTGCAAATTTGATTTGTGAGGTGTGATTATAACTTTGACGGAGTGTGGTAATTCGTCTTGAGACTTTGTTTTGGCGTTTTATCTTGTTTTGGGACTACAGTT
>JAJOOR010005905.1:0-35083 GCA_036250505.1 Solanum acaule | reverse complement strand
TTTTTTTTCTAGTGCATTATATTCTTGTTGTTCATGGTGGTAGGGCAATACCTTGTAACTGACAATTTTGGGGTCCATTATTCTTTAGCTCTAGTTGTACTTCTATCCTTTTGTGTTTTTATTTTCGATGTTTATCTTGAAATCCGACTAATATGATATTTAACACTTGATTTTGTCTTTTTTTTAATTGACATTCGACTAATATCTATGCAGTATAATTTTGATTCCATATTCATTTGAAAATACCCTTTTTTACGATCACAATTTCATATTATTTGAAAATAATTTTGATTCCATATTCAACACTTGATTTAATTGTCTTTGTTCTATAATGAAATATTAAGTGATAAAAGACATTAAATACGATGAGAGGAGAGGTAAGAGAGAAGAAAATAGTTTCGAGGAAGAGGAAGAGGAAGAGGATGCGATGATTTCTATTATGAACAAATTAACCATGTTTTATAAAACGATACTTAGTAGGTGCAAGACATAAGCCTTAAGTCATAGAACAATAGTTTTGGTTCAATCTTGAAATTCGTCTATTGGACATATCTAGAGCACACAATCAGACACTTATCACGTGAGTTTCGTGAAATACTTGTTTTTTCATGTATGTCGATTAATTCATCTCGTTTTATGAAAAACATGAAAAGTAATTATGATTAGAATCTAATAATAGGTTTAAAAGATTAATCATTACACTTACAATTTTTTTAAAATTATGACTAATGCCTTTTCTTTAGTTTATTCCCCCCCCCCCCCCACCCCCACCTTTATACACTTTTATCATTACAAATTTAACTTCTTTCTTAAACTATGCAGCTTTTTTTTACCTTATCAAATCCCTCTATTAAAAATTTAAATTAAATCTTCACTTTCCCTTTTTAACTTTCTTTTTTCTCTTTTGTAATGAATATATTTTTCACCAATTTATTAATGAACTTAATTCTTTCTAAAATCCTTGATGTTCTAAGTTTTTTTTTCTTTCTAATATTATTACTTTTATTGTGCAAAATTAACATTTTAATATCTTTTTGCCCGCTTTCAATTATATTATTTTAGTGAAAGGTCGAATTTGACCCTAAACAATGTGAATAATTTTATCTTTTATTTTAAAAATGTCTCGCTACCTCTGTTGTTATCATTAACCTACGAGGATAAACTCGAGCCACTTTGATAACGATAAATATAAAAAAGACCCTTTTTTAATATTATGAAATCCTAGGAGATTTGTTTGGGGGGGGGGGTGGTATGGGGGGTTGAAGACTAGAGTGATATGAAAGGACTTTATTCATCTAAAATTTAATAGATTCATGGGGGTTACAAAAGAATTTAATGTTTCTTTCTTCTACCTACAATAAATTTATCCATACCAACATAAAAAAAATTGCTTACTTACTATTGCTATTAAATTCTCAGTATATCAATTTTAACATATTAATAATGGAACAAAAATAATAATAATTGCAAATGTAGAAATTTTTAAAAAATATTTAAAAGGGACCAAAAGTGTTATAATCAATTCATATTTTAGTAGTAACTATTTTAGGGATAGAAGTTGGTGGGTCGATAGTAGTTTGGTTTTAATTTTGTAGGACCATTTCCACTATATCCTTTTAATTCTTTTTGGTCCACCCATTCACTTTTTTTTTTTCTGCGGGTCGTTTGGTAAGATGTATCAAAAAAAAAAATGTATTAATAATGTTACGGTTTAATTACGTGTTTGATAGGATTCTTAGCTTATGATATAACAAATCATAATATTAGTAATATCAGAATTATTAATACATGAATAAACATGGTTAAAGATAGAACTGTCATTGAATGCATTAAATCAAACAATGAATAAGAAATAATATCAATATAACTCGTTTTAACATTTTAATTCACCCTATTCAATAGTCTTTTTATAACTCTACGTCTCTATCTAACGACTCTTGAGAGATAAAGTAAAAGAGTTCAAATTCTACGTGATTTGTTTTTTTTTTTTAAGTTAAGTATAAGGTGATTATAAGTCATTATTAAGAAATATTTTATAGCTAAATATTAAGTAGAAATTAATTTCAATTAAGTTAATGAGTTTTGAATCACAATTTTTTTTTTTGCTTAATAGAGTTTGGTATTATCTATACTAGAGTTTTATATATTCCTACCTAGACAGATAACTTCTTAGAAACTTAGAATTAAATGTATATGAATTAATTATATCTTAATTAATTGTCTTATCAATCATCAATTCCAAGGTTACAAGAAACTGAATAAAATAGAAACTTATATGCAATTTATACCAAATTTAAATATAAATAATTCTACTTGGTCAAACTTTCATTAGCAATGTACTTGGATATAGTATATAGTTATTAAATCCCATATACTATAAAAAATAATCACAATTTTTTAAAATTCATTTTTTAATTGATAGTAGTATCTCAGATGAACTGGCAGACAAATAATAAATTAAGGGCTAACAACATTTTTCATCCCTCAATTATCGATAAATTTTGATTTTATTATATATGATTAATCATATTTAGCTATAAATTACTTGCATTTTTTTAAAATCATTTTTTCTGCTTGTGAATATTTGCAAACTTCTTGAATTAGTACTTGTTATTTTCTCTACTTTCAATTATCATGTGTTATGGTTTATTGCTGCTGTTCCGTTCTCCATTATGGTCAACATGATTGTTTCACTACTATAACTTTCTGTCCATACTTATTATTATTATGCTTTACTTTAGTCGAAAGTTTATCGGAAACAAACTCTCCACCTTTACCAAATAGAGGTAAAATTGAGTACACACTATCCTTTCAAAACTCTACTTATGAGATACTCGATATGCAAGTCATTGTTATTTATATTTTAAAAAAATAATCTAAATGTAACACAGTTTTCTACCTAAAGAATTAAAAATTAAGAAGAAATTAAAAATTTATCAATAATCAAGGAATAAAAAATAATATCATGCCTTAAATTAAAGAAAAATAAAGTTCTTGACATTCTTTCCTTCTCATAAGTTTCAAGTGTGCAAGAAAGAAAGAGAATTAAAAAAAAAAAAAAAAAACAAAAAAACAAAAAAACAAAAAACAAAAAACAAAAACAAATTGTATTTAATACTTTACATGTGCTTGTCAGAGAAGTGAATTTATACTTCATTTTCCTCTGAAACTTCCCATTTAGAATAATTCCAAAAAATAAAAATAAAAACACTCTCTTCATTTTCCTCTTAGTTCCCATTTTTTTATTTTCAAGAAAATGAGAGATTTTGCATCTTGTTTTAGTGAAAATGCAATACAAACTACTTCTTGTTCTAATTATTCAAACACTTCTTGTTTTCCTCAAAATTCTTCAACTACTCCTTCAACACAAAACAATGTTACATGTTTGTACAATGTTATTTTATCCAATAAAAAACACTTGTTGATCATAGTTTCATGGTCCAAAACAAATGTGTCACAAACTTTGTACATACAATTTGGTGATAATCCTTCAAATTCCTTCAAAATTAGCGCGATTTCGAAGAAAAAAAAGGGGAAGAAATCAGTTGAATTTGATTATGATTATGATGATCATAAAAAAGTTGAAGTTTTTTGGGATTTATGTGATGCTAGGTACAACAACATGTTTGGTCCTGAACCAATTGATAAGTACTATGTTGTTGTTACATTTGATACTGAAATTGTACTAAGTCTTGGTGATATTGAAGAAAAAAAAATCAAGAATTATTGCAATTCAATGGCAAAATTTAGTTTAGTGTCAAGACAAGAACATTTTTCAGGCAACACAATATATTCAACAAAGGCACAATTTTGTGAGAATGGGTCAAAACATGATATTTTGATAAGTTGTAGGGGTGAAAATGAAGGAAAAAATATTCATCAACAACATAATTATCCTGTTTTATCAATTTGTATTGATAAGAAGATGGTGATTAGAGTAAAGAGATTACAATGGAATTTTAGGGGAAATCAAAGTATTTTTTTGGATGGTTTGTTTGTGGATCTTATGTGGGATGTTCATGATTGGTTCTTTAATTCAACAAACTCTGGTTGTGCTGTTTTTATGTTTAGGACAAGAAGTGGATTGGAGAGTAGTAGATTGTGGTTAGAAGATAAAGACAAGTTGATGCACAAGAATCAAGATAAAGTTGAGTTCTCATTCATGATCTATGCATGTAAGACCACATGATTTTTCCTATCTGGTGTTCGATACTTGTTTTGTATTCCTAGTATCTGGAAAACGCTTCATACAAAGATTTTCTTCTATTCTCTGAATTTGAATCTGAGATTTCTGATTATGGACGGAAGGAATCCTATTCATCACACTGCAATTTTGAATAGTGTAATAGCACATAATTGAAAGGTGTTTAATTTCTTCTCTTTTATTATATTTAATTATTAGATAATTTCTGTTTTTTTACCCTCTAAACCCAATTTTTTTGGTTTTAGATTTCTTATTTTAACTTATAGATTTGTCTGAATTTACATTAAATCATGAAAGAAAAAGAAAAAAAAAATGGAAGAAGGGAGAAAGACTTATTCTTTTGATTGACCTAGTTAGAATAAATGTAACTAAGAGTTTTTTTTTTTTTTAAGTATGTAGTATAGTTTGAAGAGTTAATAGAGTTTTTGATCTTTCAATTATTGATAAATTTTAATATCTGACTAAGCATATGTAGCTTTCTGTTTTTAATCTTTGCTAAAAAAATATACATAATTTTTTAGAATTATTAACCGTTTCACCATTTAATTAATTCTAAAAATTTAAAACTAATTTGGGGGAATACTCCTTTTTCTTGAATTTATCAAAGTGGATGTGTTAGTTAAAAAGAAGAAAAAAAGGAGAAAAGAAGGCATCTTATACCAATAGTATAAAATTTGAATGCAAGATTATTGTTTAGTTTGTGCTTTTGGATTTTCCAATTGATTTGAAGTTGTGAGTGCTATTAGCTTTAAGAAGACAAGTAGGGCTTTAAGAATCTATTGATAATGATTTCCTTTAAGTTCGAACAAATGTGAGGTGAAGTTAGGATTTTGTGATTATGAATTTTGATTTCTAGAAAAGGTAGATTATTCGATTTTGAATAAATATTAGATAATCTAGAATCTATTAACACAAATACATGATCGGATCCAAAATTTATGCTGAATAAATAAGCGAAATTATAGTCCGACCCTGGTGGGGAAAGGAAAGTTTTATTCATTGATTGTATATCGGGAAAATAATTTGATTGAAACAAACACCTATAGATGTTATTATGAGAGATTATAGTTCAAATTCTACTAAATTTATAAAATTATTGGATAGAGTAAATCAATACTCGTTCGATTAGTCTAGAAATTCGCGACTTGACACTTGTCACCATAAATTTTTAAGAAAACAGTTCAAGGATATATCAAGAGACTCTCATGGTTAGGGATGGAACTAGGGGCGCAAAGGTTCTTTTAATTTTTTTTACCGAAAAATTAAATTGTATATATAAGGTCAAAAAACTATTATATATATATATATATATATATATATATATATATACATTATATAGTAATATTGAATTCCTTTAACTTTTTTAATTAATGTGTTTACTTCTCTATATTTTAATTCACTCGAGTGAAAATTCTGACTCTTGTCATCACTCACAATTATCATAAGAAGTATGTTTTGAGAATACAATGACTAAGTAGGCTTTTGATGCAATGACAGAAATAGAACCCACTTAAACTTTGTTGTCCTCATTGACGATGGTTCAATTTCACTCGATTGCTGAAAATTCATAAACTTTAAAATTTGAATATGTTAAAATGGAACAACTTGAAAGAGTGTTGTTTTGGAAATACCATGACAATATTAAATTATGTGTAGATACACTAAAATTTAATATGAAAAAAGAAGTGGTACTGTAGCCAGCAGCAATAATAATGAAGGATCACAAGTTTTTGTAGTTTACTCTGAACAATACTGACTATAGTTTCACTGGCATATTAGTACACAACAACTCCTAGAGACAACCAACAAAACTCGTAGTAGAGTGGTAAGTACTCATTTATTCTTAATCAAGAGGTCTCGGGGTTCAAGTCTCTTTAGTATAAAGTCGCCTTTGTTAGAGAGCGTTTTACCCCTGGAACTTTTCGACGCAAATCCAAATTTAATCAAGTTTCAATGTGGATACTGAATACTGAGTAGGAAACAAAAAAAAAACTCCTAGAGACAAAGGGGGGTGGGTGGACCATGTCTAAAAATGGGGCATTTTCTTCATTAAATTACTTGTAATTATATATACACATCAGACAGTCTGTTCTTGATAAGAAGAAAAGTACATGAAAATTGCAATTTTTTTTCATGAACCCTATATTCAAATTGGTACCCACTAGAATGATTGTTACATCTCAATTTTAAATAAGTCGAGATTGGCTATGTGACGTTCATGACAAATGACGGGCTGATGAGGGTGGGACAAAGAGAAGAACTGATAGGTTCTGAAGAAAAAGTGCATATGACACCTTAGATAAATTCTACGTCAAAATGAAATAGGAAGTGCAGTGTTTTTTAAGGCAAGTTCACATGTTAAGTTTGTTCTTAGGCACAATGATAATGTAGCCCAAGGGACAAATGAATCAAGTCATTTGCACTTTTCTCCCTATTTCGTGTTGATCTTAAATTTTTACCCCTCGTAGTAAATAACTTTTTTTTGTCAGACATAAATTTATATTTTCACATTACAATATTCCACAAGTCATGCCTCACGCCCTTAAGGAATGTATGCCCCGCTAGACATAAGTCTGATTTTTATGGACAAAAACTAAAAATCAATCCATTTTAAGGACAAATCGTGCAATTAAATGAATCCATGAGAGTTGTTGGCTTAGGCTACGACAACTTCTTTCATGTGTATTATTTAGATTCACCTCATCCCTTTTTAACATCTTCGTCGTGTATTAGCAAATGATATATACATGGGTTTGCGACGTATTGCCACTAGAAACCAAGTCATTGGCATTGAACTTGTAAATCAATTCATATAACTCACCATAATTTCTTCTTTTGAACTCCGCCAGTGTCAGCTTGCTAACATTACCGCCTCAAATTCAAATAAATAAAGAAGATTTTAATTTGGTGACAAACCACGTAAAACTAATCAATTCATGAATCATGATAAATTCAAATTGGTACTCAAAAAATAGCCTAATACTTAATATACATATAACATATCAACTTTGATAAGTGAATGAACACATCAATTTATCAAAGTTGGTTGTGAATTGTTTTTTCCATTTTATGCCATTCTTCTATTTTTCTTAAACACCTTAATAAATACTACTATCATACCAATATGGACCACCAAGACAAATTTTATTGTGTGTCATCTTATCTTTATGTTGTTTCACCTTCAATACTGCTGGAATAATTGTCCCACTGCTGAAAATTTCTCATTTTCACACTATTTCAACATGTAGATGTTGTCTTAAAATACTACTCAACTTCTATATTTGGATGTTGCCTTTAATGATCTTACAACGATGCAAATTTAGATTAGTCGAATTTTTGAATTTCTACAATAATTTCAAATTAATCTATATTAATAATAATGAGTTAATTGTTAAATATTATAAATATTTTATGAGTTTCTTAGTAAACATCCAACACATCTTCTGAATATATATATACACGAATGGAAATTTCAAAATAGATATCGAACACTAGATTTATAAGATAAACCTAACATATGGTTCAGATGGGTGTCAAGGTACTGGCGTTACAACAAAAATAACTTTTAGCGACAATTTATATACACATTAACAAAGAGTGTTAAAATCTTTACTGAAATTAGTTAAGTGTCATTAGATCCAATGTCACTAAAAGCTTTAGGGACATATACAAAGAATGCAAATTGCCGCTCAAAATATATATATTTAGCGACAGTTAAGCTATTGTCGTTAATTAATTGCCGCTAAAGATCATTTTTAATGTAGAGTGATTGATATTATCCTTCTCGGAACAAAACTTCTTATTTTCGAGGACATATATATTAAATTTGCCCAATCATTAATTAACGAGTATTATTTATCCGTCTTTTCACAAATTTATTTCAAAATTTAATTATATATACCAAGTGGGAGTACTTTTGCATTATCAGTTTGATTTAAACATTAAATACAAATATTGTAAAATCTGCGTATAATTTATTCCATTCAGATTGGACTTATATAAATTACACCGAATACATTAGTATTTTATATAAAAATTCACCCATATCCAAAACTAATAATAAAAAAAAAGAAACTATCAACTCCAATAAAGAGGAGAGGGAGAAGAAAAAGAAAAGATGAAATTAAATTCGTAATAGTAAAGACAGAAATAAAATAAGCTTGGTAATGAATCAAGAAATGATAATAACATAATTTGGTAGAGTTATTAATTATTTCTCTCTTGTACCAACGTATGCGGTTTGGCATCGATAACATAGGTGAAGTTAGAATTTAAATTTAGTACTTGAATGAGTTGGGTTAGGAATAATTTCAAGTATGGTCAATTTAGACGTGTTATTCATAATAGATCGTTATTTTAATTTAGGGGATTTTTATACAAATAGCCGGATAAATTTATTATATATTGATTATACAGATATTATACATATGTTGCCTATTTTTAATTTAATCAATTGACTGGACAATTATTTTGGTTAATTTTTCTTATTTTGTGGCCTTATATTTAGAAGTTGGCCACTTTTTAGACCAATGGGTTGAATATTAATTTTGATCTAATTTTGAGAAATTGATTAACTTCTAAATAAAAGGCTACAAAAGTAATTTAATTTTTTGTTGTGTAAATCAGTCAGTGTGTTATTTATATCAAATTGACTCATAGGGATGCTTTAGAAAGCCCAAATAGATTAATTGACAAAAATAGATAAAAGTTTCTCCCTATAATTCCATATACTACTATTTTTTAAGTTTGATTTTGTAATTAAACAACAAGAAAATGTTTTTTGTTAGGTCATGAATTACCACCAACAATCGAATTGGAATTTTTAGTTAAGGGAATCAAGAAAGAAACCAGGATGATTCAACATATATATATATATTTATATAAAACTGTTTTTGACCTTGTATATACCAAAAGAGATTTAGATGAACTCTTTGCGCCTCTTTAGCTCCATATCTTTAACTAAGTACTCATCATTATTCCCACCAAATTCTGTTTCTTTTATTTTTCTACACATCATTTAACGTGTTATGGTTGGTTAGTTACCGTTTTTATCAGGTTATCAATTTATTACTTCTTATAGAGATTTTACTTACAATCATGTTATTTGATTGGTAAATATATATTTGTATATTTTTTGTACTTCACCCAATCAAAGAACCAATTTAAATAAGAATATATTATCATCTTTTCACTGGTTTGAACTAATGCTTCTTATGTTATTTGTCTCAATAAATTCTCTAGTTTTCAACCTCTCAACCAGACAATTCTTCTATGATCACAAGACATGATATTGCATTTTGGTTGCCTCAAATTTTGGTCCCTACCACGTGCACATTGTTGAGTACCATATTGGTTGGTTGGACAAATTCTCGTCTTATGAGCAAGCTTTTAGATTGAGTTAGATCCAAGATAGTATCAGAGTAAGGCCCAAACAATTCTTGTTTCACCTGATATATGTTGGGCTCCATCTTATATTGTCCACACTCGAGATATCCAATTTTGGGTGTACTAGCCTCCTAGAGTATTGAATCCCACCGTTGAGTCCCACACCGGAGGGTGGGAGGCAAATTTATCTCTTTATATGGTATTTGGACAAACCTCCCGTGAACTTTTGGCACATATATCTATAAAAAGAAAAGTGTGGATTCATATAACTTTAGGCAAACAATGACATAACTTTACAGCATGATGAAAAGCTTAAATTCAACAATGCATTCACCAAAAAGGGCTGTAAATCATATCCCTACTTGTTCCATAAGGTGTTCCAAGTAGTGAAGTTTTGCACATGCTCATACAAATTAAGTGGAAAATGCACCCCACCACTAGTAATTTTCACTTTGACATATATTGAAACAAGAAGTATCTAGGAAATCTTCATCACACACTTTTTTAGCTAATGTCTAGTCTTGCACCTATGTCAAGTCCTCCAAAATTACTTTTCGGAGGATCTGACACACATCTATTGACATTTTAAAAGATTCTGAGCAAGATAGATCTCCATCACACTATTTAGCTATGTTGCACGGACTCTATATAAATGAATCCACACCTGTGTCGAATCCTCCAAAAATGTGCTTATTTTTGAGGGATTTGACGTGCACCTAGTGACATTTTTGGAGAGTCCAAGCAACATGCTTTTTAGTACAACATAATTTCATATAGTACAATGTACATCTTCAAAGTCTTCATGAAGAATTCTCATTCTTTGGCATAGCAAGTAAGTAAATACATCTTGATAGTCTTCATGACAATTTTTCACTCTCTCATAGTAAATAAGTTAAGTAAACACATCTTGTTTTTACACACGAGAGTGAAGAATTTAACTACATTAAAACCCCTTCAAGATGATCCAAAAGTACAATCAAGAAAAGCAAAGAGAAGAGCATAGTACCACTAGATCTCTTAATTGCACCAACAGAAACCTCCACCTCTGCATAAAAAACACAATGATTTGATGGTTAAAACAAAAGTGAAACTAACTTAACTACCTCCCACCCAAAAAAATAGCCGATAGATGTATAATATATGTATATTTAGTGTATAAAACATGTATATTAGCTAGCGACTATAAATATTTTTGGAGCTAAGTGGCTAAATGTGTAAACTTACTACATTCTGTTAAATGGCAAAGACATCTCAATCCAACTCCACAATTACCATGTGGTTTTCTACACTCATCACAAGGATTTGGTACATGATCAATATCCCAAGATATCCTTGTCCCTAACTCAAATTTCACATTTTTCCCATCTTGATCATAAGTACTACTTTTATAAACTCTTCTATAATGTGAACATTTCATTTCTTTAGGATGGAATTCATTTCCCAAATCTTGAACATCATCAATCATCAAACAAGAAAAAGAAGGATGAGAAATAGTTAAAAGTTTGTTGTTGTAATCAATTGAAGAAATTTGGAAAAGGCCAAGAGAAGTTTTGAAGTATAAAGTGTTTGATCTACAAAGGACAAGGTTCTTCAAGAAAGATGAATTTTTTGAGTTTTGAGAAACAAATGGATCTTCAATCTTTATGGTTCCACAATAGATTTGTGTTGATTGTGATTCTTGAGAAATGGTTCTTGAAAAGGAAAAATTCATAAAAATGATCAAAAAGACGAGAAAATGAACTTTCTTGATCAAGATTTTCCATGTTTTTTTGCTGACTTGATTCAAGATTTGTTCTTTTTTACACTTCAAGAATGGAGTTATGTGATGCAATGAGAATATGCAATAAAAAAATAAAAATGAAAGGTTTTAAAAAAGAGGAATCAAAGAATCAACTTTTTCAATTTGCAGGTTAAAAATTCTATCTTTTGTTACTTATTATATTCTTTCAGCATCATAAAACTTTAGGATAAAATATAATCACTTTTTTTTTATCTAATAAAATATGCTTTAGGACCTCAAACTTCAAAGTCCTCCATTTTGTTTTCAGATTAGGAACAACATAGGGGAAAAGAGTTTTGGAGCAACGGTAAAGTTATTTCTGTGTGATCTATAGTTCACGGTTTTCAAGACGTGGAATCAAGGTAGATTGTCTACATTACATCCCATTGGAGTCGTGGAGCAACAGTAAAGTTATCTCTATGTGACCTATAGTTCACGGTTTTCAAGACGTGGAATTAAGGTAGATTGTCTACATTACATCCCATTGGGGTCGTGGAGCAATGGTAAAGTTATCTCTATGTGACCTATGGTTCACGGTTTTCAAGATGTGGAATCAAGGTAAGATTGTCTACATTACATCCCATTGGGGTGCTTGAGCAACAGTAAATTTGTGTTCGTGTAGTCTACTAATCACGGATTTCGAGCTATAGAATCAACTACTAATACTTGTGTCACATTAAATTATATCTACATCACATGAACCTTGTGTGAACGTGAGATTCTTCGTTCACCAGGCTATCATTTTCATTAGCAACAAATATAGCAGACACATAGGTTATGAAAAGTCAAAAGTTAGATTTGTTTTGTAGTTTAAGTTATCTTTTTGCTAATCAACATTAGCAACAAGACATTAGAAAAAGGACACAAGTTCATCAAATATTATTGCAAGATACTTCATAGAGATTGATACAACTAAATGTGTACAAGTACACATTCAAAACACATGATACCTCAAATAGCCTTAAAGAACATCAAAAGCGGCACATTTATGTTGCTCGGAATCTTCAAGAAGAAGCTTTGACACAAACAGCAGGGAAATTCAGTACCAAAATCTTTTCAACTACATTGACAAAAACAGCCGAAAATTCGACTTCTTTCACAACACAAGCTTCATAATCTTCTTTGTTGTTGAATGTCATTATCATAGCATGAGTATAACCTTGTGTAACCATTTCATTGCTTTCAGTATCTTTTCCCCTGTCAAAATAGTTAAAAGAACCATAGTAGTTTTACCAATTATCACAAAAAAAACTATGTGACTATATATACATCAAGACGAACAGTAACAACGAAGCTTCAGTTCCAAACAAGTCGGGATCAACTAAAATGAACCTATAAGAAAAATGTTACTTAGTATTTAAGGACTATACCTAACATAAGACATTCACAGCATCAATTTCATTAGCAAGTTCTTTTACCAATTATTCACAAAAAAAATTGTGTGACTATACATCAAGACGAACAATGACAACTATACTTCTGTTCCAAATAAGTTGGGATCGGCTAAAATGAACCTATTAAGAAAAATGTTAACTTGACTTGACAAATATACATCAGGATAAACACTAACAACTATGCTTCAGTTCCAAACAAGTCGGAATCGGCTAAAAATTAACCTATAAGAAAAATGTTACTTGGTATTGAAGGACTTACCAAACAAAAGACTTGATAAGATCAATTTCATTAACAAGTTGTTCAATCTGTTTTAGAATATCTTCCTCTACAACATCTTGCTTAAACTTCACCAATAGCATATTTTTGAATTCATTAGCCATTTCTACTAGTAAAAAAAATATGCAAAATGTTTCACCAAAAGTCATCTATATATACACGTAATTTGGTGGTTAATGATTTATTGTCTCTCTACCTTTACATTATAAAAATATACCAAGTTTCAAATCATGTCTCATTAAAATTTCTCGATTATAAAAAAAAGAGTCACTTGCTTATATATACACATGTAGTAGCAGACGTTGTTTTCCTCGAGCTGATAAGTAACCCCCCCCCCCCCCTCCCCCCCCAAACATATCTTGAACCTTGACCAAACACAAATTATTGTTTTAATATTATCATTTTTAAAAAAATTGATTAAATAAACACTAATTCTTATTAATGTTCAAAAGTATTTTTCCGGAAACAGCTCAAGAAAGCATTACAACTGCGATATGGGGTGCTAGGATATACCACACATGGAAAGCAAGGAATTGGAAGTAATTCAAAAGGATAATTTTTTTATATATTAGGAGAGAGAGTTTCAACATGTCAGCTTATTGGCATTAGATAAAAGTTTAAGGGTATAATGGTATTTTTAAAGATTAGTTTTCTTAAAAGGAATTGTGTTTTACGCTTTATTCCTTAGACCACATCAACAGCTCCATAAAAGACCCATCATTTTCTGTTAAATTACAGATGATGCCATTTAATGTGATGGGACCGACCCATTGAACTACACTACACTTATGGTCAGTCTGTGTTCCCTCAACTTTTTCCTTTTTTTTTTTTTTTTTTAATAAAACACTTTAGGGCCATTGTCCATTGATGAGATTGGAATTGGTCCTAAATAGATTTTTTTAAATGAAATATTATTAATTCAGATTGAAAATGTATATATTAAATAATATTTTTAAAGTGTTATATTACATTAAAAAAGTTATGAATATTAAAGATTTAATTAATGGTCTTATATGATTTATAATATGTTAATTATAAATATTATATAGTAAAAATAATTATAAAATAATCAAAAAGTAAAATAAAGATTATGAATTGTAATTCTTCAATCCTCTCTATAAATGAAGAATAGAGAATGAAATAGAGAATGATTGGAGAGAACATTCTCGATTTACTCTCCAAATATAGAGTATAATAAAGGTGGATCGTAAGATAGTTTTATAGGTTTTTTGGTTTCAAGATATTCAATAATTGACAAATATGATCTTTAAATTCAAATTATGAGTAAATATAAATAATATTCTTCTAAAAAAATCATATAAAATAAAATGAAAAATTCAATAGACTCCTTACGCTTCGGAGAGAATTTATTGTGATTGAAAAATCTTCCCCTGCTATATTATATTTTTAGAAAATTGAGATTTAAAATATCAATAAGTATATAGAATTTATAAAAATAAATTATGCATAACTTATCCTAATATTTTGTATATAAATTTTTATAATGTTGGGCCTGTGCTGACACGGGCCATTTTTTCTAGTTTAGATACATAGATGACTTTTTCATAGATTAAGGGTGTGTTTGGTATGAAGGAAAATGTTTTCTTGGAAAACAAATGGATTTCCTACTTATTTTCTCATGTTTGGTTGGTGAGTAGAAAATATTTTTTAATGTTTGATTGGTGAATGAAAAATATTTTTTAGAAAATATCTTTTATTTTTGGCTTGAGACTAAAAAAATACTCTTTAGAAAAATAATTTTTTATCCGAAAATCAACCTTGATAATTGATCTACGACCCGGCTCTAATAAATGTTCAAAAGTATTTTTTTTTCGAAAATATACTTTTTTTTTTAAAAGTAGCATATTAAAAAATATTTTCTTAATATGAGCTATACAATATTTAAAATGGATCAAGGGTAGGCATTGGAAACAGTTCAAGAAAGAATTGACAACTGTGATTTGGGGTGCTAGGATATACCACACATGGAAAGCAAGGAATTGGAAGCAATTCAAAAAAATAATTTAGATACATACATAACTTTTACGTAGATTAAGAAAAAAAATTATAAAGAAGGGCAGATTACTTGAAACAATCTAGAAAAACAAGTAGGGGGAGTAAATAGTAAATATTTATGTAATTACAAATTAATTCTTTTAAGTGTAAAATAAAAGGTTTAATTAAATTATTAAAAAGTAAATTAAAAAAGAAAAGTGTACTGAATAAAATTGGAGGGCAAGAGTATCTTTGTAGGCCAAACAGTTTATTCGACTTGACATTCACGTGTATTTGTCATTTCTTGTTCACCAGAAAAATTTATGTTTAATTATTCAGTATCTGAAATTTAATAATAACGTATAATTTTGTTATGGAGCTAAAAAATTCTATATTTTTAAAATTTAAATTCAAAATCTTTAATTAAAAATTTATGAATCCCAATCATTTTGGAAGCAAAGATAATTTAAAGTTCACACATATACACCCTTGAACCTCAAAGCTTGTAGATATTCTTTGGTGACTTGATCGTGAAACTGGTGGTGTATATAACTTGACATTATTCAATATTGAGAAAAGGGTCAAAAATGTCTTTTAATTATGTGAAAGGAACAAAAATATCCTCCGTTTATAGTTTGGCACAAAAAGGCCCTTACCGTCAATACTTTGGTTCAAAAATGCCCTTACAGTCAATACTTTGGTCCAGAAATAGTCTTATAATTACTAAATCGGTCAAAAATGCCCTTTCCTAAATAAATATATTATTTTTTTTCTTTTTAAAATAATATTGAAACTTTCTCTTGGGGAAGTATATGTATTAATTAAGTTTTTTCTTCACTCCCTTGGGGAAGTATATTTATTAATCAAAACTTCTAGTTAAGAGTACAGGGTTTCGAACTATTCCATCGCTTTCTCTTGGGGGAAGTATATGTATTAATTAAGTCTTTTTTTTCCACTCCCGTAAGGGCATGATTGAGTGGTTCAGAGGTGAATTATTTCTCATGTGGAAAACCTAGATCAAATCCATCATCTGTATGCCACTCAGTCATGAGCTCATTACATGAGATTCGTCTAATGCAATTTACATCTCTATGTAATTTCTGACCTATTGTATAATAAGCAGGTTATCACAACGTGTTCATCTGAAAGACAGAGATTTTTCCCAAAAAAAAAGAAAGTTTTTATTTCATAGTGATACATTACATATGTCTTAAACCATCCACAATTTTGGAAGCAAAGATAAAAAGAAATGTTCACTTAAACACACACTTAGAACATCAAACAACCATAGTAAAACATTGAAACACACATAATACTATTCTTTTTTTTTATGACAATTGATGATATCAAGTAGCTTTGACTGAAATAGCAGGGAAATCAAGTAACACAGCCTTGTCAATCACAGTGGCAAAAGTGGTTGAAAATCCAGCATGATTTGGGTGACTAACAAAAGTTTGATAGTCTTCTTTGCTATTGAATGTCATTATAATAGCATGAGTGAAACCTTGTGTAAGCATCTCATGACTTTCAACATCTTTTCCCCTGCCACAAAAACCATGTAATGATAAAAAAAACAAATCTGAACTATCATTTGTTTCTGTTGCGAGTTTCACATTTCAACTATTATCAGTTGTTCCTTTTTCTACCTGAACTATCACCATTATGTATTGCAACACACCGCACGAGTTGAGTAGATGATGATAGTCCAAATAGGAATATGGAACAAATGATAGTTGGTATAGTCAGCTTCGGGGTGTGTTTTAATACATACATAATGATAGTTCAGATAGAAAAAAGAAAATTCTTGATAGTTAGGTGTAAAACACACCAAAAAGTGATAGATGAAGTGTGGTTTTATATTATTAACTCTAAAATAAATGTAGCTAGTCCATTCATTATATCATAATCTATGCTGGGATTCTTTAATAATGTCGTGGATGCGTATCAGATCCTTCATAGGTAACGCATTTTCAAATTATCCAATACGAGTACTACAACAATTTTTGAAAAGTCTGAGCAACATAGAATTCATAACAACTAGACTTCCTGCCAATTGTGTACTTTTAAAACTCCTTTCGTCACAATTTTATGTGACATAGTTTCCTTTTTTTTATGTTTCAAAAAAATATCAAAATTTAAATAACAAATAACTATGACTTGTTTTAAATCACAAGTTTCAAAAGTTCCTTTCTTAAACTCTGTGCGAGTGGAATACTACCACATAAATTCGAACGAATAGAGTAATTTTGTTGTTGCTCATACTCTTTAGAATGTTACCACACTCATATCAGATCTTTCAAGAAAACACTACTTTTAGGAAATCCGATATGCACCTATCAACATATTTCTGAAGAATCCAAACAACATAAGTTTGACATAATATTAAAATAACTATGAGAAATATGTAATTCAAGTACTTACCAAACAAATGACTTGACAATATCCATTTCTTGGACAAGTTTTTCCAACCCTTTTAGAATATCCTCCACCACCACATCTCCTTTGAACTTAACCAAAACCAAATGCTTGAATTCATTAGCCATGTCTAGGTAGCAATTAGTAATTAACTAAATTATTACTAAACCAATGAAGCAAAATGGTTCACCAAAAGACACTTATTTATATACATAATATATCACACACACACGCACAAAATATTTGTGTCAATTTCAACAGTCTGTCATCACTATACACACAATTTTTGTACCATGAAGTCAAGTCTCTCCTTTAAAAGACAATATCTGCAAAACAATATATGGAAAAAGGTGCATCCTTTTGCTTTTCAAAAAAGAAGTAGGGTCACTCTGAACCATATTCTTCTTGGAATTTGTTTACAAAATGCAACATCATCATAGTGAGAAATGACTACTCCCAATGTGAAGAATTTGAGGACTCATTTTCAAAATGCAACATCATCATAGTGAGAAGTGACTAGTTATACCAGCGGATTCAGAATTTAAAATTTATGTATTTTGATGATACCTTTGGATTTTAGTATATATCTACATATTTAGTGGATTTCACAAAATATGTATGATAAATTATGTTGTCTTCCGTCCTAATTTATGTGGCAATACTTCATTATACATAGAGTTAAAAAATTAAAATTGAAACTTATGATCTAAAACATGTCGAAGATATATTTATGATATAGTATATAAATATCAGTTGAAGCCAAGTTAAAGGGCATATTTATATGCTTATATTTATAATTATATAACTTCTGATGAAGGTAAATTGAGAAGTATAAGATCAAATTGTTACTCCCATAATCCCAATTTATGTGGGGTACACGATTTTTTTAGTTTGTTTAACGAAGAATGATATTTTTATATAATTTATAAATAATTTGTCTTTAAAACTCTTATTTTATTCCTAATGGTATATATGATTTAAGCAACAATAACAACATAGTCGAGTTTGGAGAGGATAAAATGTACGCAGATTTTATAACTACCTCATAAAGGTACATAGGTTATTTCCGAAAGAGCATCGGCTTAAGTGAAACAAAAAGAGACAGTAAAGAAAAGATAGTAGGAAAAATGGTGCAAAGTCTACCATAAAAGAGCAAGACAACAACATAATATGTGATAATTAATAAACAACATACTAGGATAGATTATTAAAACAAGAATAAACAATATTATATATATTAAACAAGAACTACAATAAAACAACTAGTAAAATGGCAAATACAAACCACCCTAAGACAGCCCTACATTACCTACTAACCTACTATTATAATATGTATCCTCCACACCTTCCTATCTAAGGTCATGAATATTTTTCACAACATTATTTGGTTATACATTAGATAATTTTTGGGTAGTTTTTAAAGATGAGACAACTTTCTTTTTTCAAGTGAATATGTCAAAAATATAATTTAATTTTTTAAATATAATTTTTTAACTCCAATTTCAAAAACCCCTCTTTTTTTTACTTCTTTCAACTATTGAATCTATATCAAACGCCTATTAAAAAGAAAAATATGTCATATCATATATGCAGAAATATTATTTCTTCATGTGGGGTGGGGGAGGGGGTGGGGGGACTGAATTTGAAAGATATTCTCTTTTCATCTAGTCCTCATATTTTTTTTGCTTTAATATCTTAAGTAGGGCAAGCCATGTTCATTTTATGGACTTTTATCCATGTCCAATCTATTATGTGGTCTCTAATTCATTATTGAATTTTGTTATGAAAAAAATCATTGACATAACATCACTTAAATTAAGGAATATGACCTGAGTTTTTTCTTTCAAATAATTGATCTGTTGTTGAATTTCTTAACAATGTTATACACTATGCAAATTTAATGTACTTTTCGTATTAGTTGCAGAAGTATAGCATTGAGGTGAGAAGCGCGCTAATTGAAATTGTTCCGCTTATTATAGCATGTCTTACAAATGAAACTCCATCACTCTTGCAACACTATGTCCTGAAACTCGTTATTTCGAGTCTACTTTTATCTTAAATGAAATAATCTATAGTCATACAGATGGTCAAAGACTATTTTAGACAACAAAATATTTAATTTTTTTCTTAAACTTTGTGTTAAGTGAAAGAATGTCACATAAATCGAGAACGGAGGGAGTAATAGTATCAATTTTTCTGTTACTTTTATAAAAAAAAAAAAAAATAGTATCAATTTTTAAACATTAAAATTTATCAAAAGACAACAAAAGTGGAGTCAAAGTGGCCCATATGCCCACTCGTGCAGCTCTGAATTAAGCCCACTAAAACTCTTGCAGCCCATTGGCCCACTAAAGGCCTGCCAATTCTGAGCTATAGGAAAAAGGGTATTGACTGACAAATTTAAGAAATAAGAATTGTCCGAGATCATATAAAAAAAAATAGTTTTTCTCTTCCCCACAATCGATGTTAGACTTCAATATACCAATACTCACACACGACTAGATATTTGGAGTGTGGATAATATAATAATATGAGATTCCAATAAAACAACAAATTCATTGTAATCCCACGAGTGAAGTCGGGAGAGGGTAGCATGTACGCAGACCTATAGTGTGGTAGGGAAGTTGTTTCCGATCCCACGAGTAGTGTCTGAGGTTTCAATATCAGCTAAATCATGAATTGAAATGGATTTGACTCTAACCTTAAAACTAGTTCACTAGGTGAACATTGCCCCAAAATCACAGGTAAAATGCAAAGAACTGTACTATAAGCAGATGTAGTGTACATATGTTTTGCTTCACAAACACAAGCTTCCAGACTTCTTAAGCCGAGAAATTCGTTTTCTATGGCCACGACCCTGTCGATGCTGTTCCCACTCGTGCGTGCCTCTAAGGACCTTATTCCCGCATGCCTATGATCAAACGGACGATAAACATGTAAATTTGGTAAAACTGTAAACATATTGCATGGTTGGCAGTTATCACCAAATTAATAATAGAGGAAACTGCAGTTCATCTTCATTTCTACTTTCAACTCTTTTTTCTTTCCTACTACTCGAGGGGGGACGGAGGAATGTAGCAGCTGGCTACTAACCTCGCAAACATGCTGAGTCCAGAGATCCTTTTGAATCATCTTCGTTTCTTCAGAAGCATTGCTGCCAATTTCTGTACTGGATTCCCCAGTGAGAAAGGATTTGATTATTCCTACAGAGGGTTTCACTACTTCTACTGCCCATATATCATCAGCGCCACCTTCTCAAAAAATGCAAATCAATTCAGAGAAATACGGACAACAACCAAACCAGAACACAGCATACCTACTATGGATAAGGACCGAGTAATTTCATTCAAGTATAAAGCCCGATCACGTACTTATTATGGACTTCGTGGCATCAACATAATGTATGTTCCATCCATATAGCATCTGCAGACGATTGAGTCTTCTCCTCTGACAACAACCAGACAACCATAAACATTTCAAAAAAATGCAAGTGTACGCCTTAAGCTAGAAATTTTGCAAGTGTTCTTGTATTAAATGATGTCGTATAGAGTAAGAAGGCTTTGCTCACTAATGAAGGTGAAGACAGAAGAGTAACAGAGTATTAGGAGTTACCTGCTCTATCTTTTTAGGAACTTAATGCTTTATATTTATCCAAATAATGTTTTATAAAATATGTCTATTTAAACGACAGCAAATGGTTTCAAGAAATTTCTGCACCTTTAACCAGAAAGCTTCACAAAATTTGATATTCAGTTCAACTATATCTGATTTTGCCAGAACCAAGCACTTGCCAACCCCCTGGCAGGCTGAATTGAAAAACCGAAAATTTTCCACATAAACATTTCTCCTTAGTTATATACTTTGTTTACACATACAACTCAGTGTTATCAAAGGCACACTTAAGCCCTGAAGACATACTTTTCCTTGCGAATGAGCATTTCCTGAAGAGGTGACACTAAGCCATTGATATTTCACTTTATCGTAAAAACAATCAATTACTTTGTCCATATATTTGTTATTCATGCTTATAATTATTAGTTTTGAACTATATATATACATGTTTTCTCCATTTGCGCCTTTCTCAATAAAGCCCATGCTTTATTTGCGTGTTGCGCTTAAAGCACCAACGAACCTTAAAGCTTTTTTGCGCTTTTTGCTTTTGATAACACTGATATAACTACCTACCATAAAAGGGAGTAGTACTTACTTGACGTCGAACTAGTCTCCGTGTGTTCAATTTGACTTGTTGAATTGCTTCAGTTAGAAGAGCCTTCCATTCATTATCATCGGGGGAATCCACAATATGCTGTATATTTTGCTTCAATATCTGATCATTTAGTGTCTGACCGTGAGATTCACTACAAGGTTTTTGATGTTCCATTATGTAACACCTAAGAAATGGCTCGAATTCCCTAACACCTATGGCCTGCCTCAAGCCTTTTGTATAGTCTGCATTCATAGTGTAGATGTCAAGAACTTCCTTCAGTAGACCAGCATCAACCATGTGATCAACTCTTCTATCGACAAATGGATCCAAAGTGGTGAGAGATGCATTCACGCATAAGAAGCAAAAATCATATCTTGAATTATCAACTTGACCCCAGTTCTGCCCTGCCACAAGCAACAAAATAACATGAAGAGGTATGCTATGGCAATTTCATCAACCCAACAGGCTATACTGAGAGCTCATATTTTCCAATACGAAACATGGAACAGCGACGACTTACACTAGTACCGAATTACACAGATGGAAGGATGGAAAAAGATAAAAGCAAGAGCACTGTAAAATGACAATTTTGAGCTTTGGCAAAGTGAAGGGAAAGCTCTATCAACCACTTGAAAGAAGGCAGATAGTCAAGGGACCCAATATGATGAACTGATGCATATATAGCCATTCCCTTCATCCAATTCCATGTTTCTATAATAAGAGTTCAATGCAAATATCATCTGAAGAAGGGAAGTCTTGGGACAACTGTAGGTCACAGATTCGAGCCGTGGAAACAACCACTAATGCTTGCATTAGGGTATGTTGTCTACTTCATACCCTTAGGGTGCATCCCTTCCCTGGACCTAGCATGAATGCAGGATGCTTTATGCATTGGACTATCCTTTTAATGCAAATATTTTCTGAAGAGAGTCCTAAGGAAATAATGTTGTCCCATCATGTAAAGTAGCTAAAAAACAATTAAAAAAATTGCAAAATCCAAATCTTACTATCGTTAGAAATCAATACAATTAATGGAAAATTAAATTAGTAAAATCAACGAGTGAACAGAAGCATGCACCTCTACAGTCTTCTCTTGAAGAAGTTTGCTTGGAATAACACCAAATCGTGCATACAAATTCAGGTATTGGTTGATCTGCAGTTTAAGGTAACAGATGCATCATCAGAACTGCTATACAATATATAGGAATCATAAGTCTATATGAAGCGTTATTACTTTCACATTCCACCTCAGAGACTGCATAATTTGTAGGATAAAAGCAATTAGTGTTAACATTCTGCCACTAGCAACCATCTGTTCAGACAAATGAGGCATTGCCATAACAACTTTGAAATCTGAATATATAGGTTCAGAGACCAGAAATGCTCAATGTACATTCCAGGACACAGAAGTCTTCAGTACAAATTAGCTCAGTTCTAGGGACAAATTAAACAAATCCAGACTACACATGGAGCTGTTACACATTAACATGTGGGACCGTAACTTGCAACGTGCAAAATCAAACACGATTCCTGTTAGAAAGTCAAAATCAACATGTCCGGACGAACAGCTTCAGCTGATTGCATCATGCAAATAAACTAAGACATATGAAGCCAAACATCACCACACCTTTCTGCCATTATTTGGATGAATTCTGTTGGCTGCAACTGGATCAATATCTTTAAGACGGTTGTAAGCACAATCATAATCCTCGCTCATAAGTTCAACTTCAAGATCAGGTTGCTCATCTTCTGCAGAGAAAGAAAGATATAGTAGCTATAATTATTGATCCTGAGTAAATAAATTAAGACGAAAAACACAAAACAGCTTATTGTTTACCTTGAGAGTCACTTAAGCAATTAGTCTCTGCATCTTCAACAGAATCATCAAGAAGGAATGGACTCACAAGAGCCTGAATGCAAAAATAATCAAATCCAGAAAACTATAACTAACGCCCAACAGTTGGGAAGAATTTTAGGAAAGATGAAAAACAGAAGTTAGAAAAATATCAAAAACAAAAGAGAAACCAAAAGATTTAGCTGCTTGCCAACATACTTATACGCATATAAAAGAGTGTAGGCGAGGAGTCTATTGCAGATTTTTAGGACAGCTCATACTCTAGGAGAAGGATGCTACTAGCAGTTAACAGTGTTATTTAAAACTAACGCTTTGTCGCTTAAAGCAATGAAGCAATGCGAAGTGAGGTCTATCGTGTCATAGGTACAGCTAGTTGCACTACAAACCATGACGTGCAAAGTGATCAAAAGGCAAAGTTGTCGATTATTTAAATCTCAACTTTGAGTTAGATTAATATCGACATTATTGCATATTAGATACTGAAATTGGTCAAGTCATAATGAAAAGTTGTCGATTATTTAAATCTCAACTTTAAAGAAGTGTGGTCCACACTTCTCGCTTTTTGCTTCAAGCCTCATGGACCAATCACCCATTTTGCACTTATCGTTTCAATAAACACTGGCAATTAAGGGGCAGCACTTGGCAAATCTAACTCTTCAACTAACCTTGTGAATCATTCATTAGAAAAGTAAGCTTCTGAATAATGCAAACTATTGAGGTAGACAACTTCTCCATCAAATATTATTTCAGTCCTAGAGTCTTTGAAAATTCCTATCATGATGGACTCATGCACACACAAGCAAGAAACCAGAGAGTGGAGAACGCGTAAAAATGTACCTGAATATAATAATTTGTTCCTCCAACTATTACTGGCAGCCTATTGCGGGACCACACCTCATTTATCATCTGAAAATACAAATAATAAGAGGAATCACATTAGCAAAAAAAGTAGAGAGATATGACCATTGATGGATATATACGTTTCAAGACCTTTTCCTCCGCACAATATTCTCCCAGAGAGATAACTGAAAGACAGAAATCAAACTTACTATAGGGAAAGATAGGCTGGTTATGTAGCCTTGAGGCAAAAGCCACCAAGGTTAGTTTGTTTCAGTAACACCATGAACATTTATTTGCAGAAATGAAGAACCACATTCTTCATAGAAGCCTCTTAGATTACTCAGAAGTGCAGATTCTATGGTAGAGAATGTGGTAATAATAGTTGGGCCATGAAATACTCTCTTAAGTATTGAAAAGGAAGGGAACACTGCCGTTAAGGACAAAGGAGGCTATACTTGTTATCAGGTGAGACAGAGGCCTGACCTTTAAGCTGGCCCACTTAAAAATTCTTGATCATTCTGAGAACAACTTTCTGTAACTTTTTTTTATTTAAGTCACTTTTTAAACTTAAATGTAGACAATTAGTTGTGAACTTTTTCAGCATATTTGTTCCCGTATAAAGTAATTCAATGACATGAGTATATGTCCATTTGTTAACTAATTAAACAATGAGGAATATCTTTTTGAGTCACTAAAATTGGTGTATGGGAGTGGGGTGGTATGTATGAAGGGAATACCTACATCTATTTGCAGGTAGAGAGGGTTTTCTTGTCTATATTTTCACCTTGAAAATTTGGTAAAAACAATGGATTAGAGTCGGTCCCCTCCTATCAAAGACCAACAACTTTAGAGCATAAGTCTTGCCTACAGACTTCAAGAAATTAACAAACCTCAGTAGAAGGAGAAATTTCAAGCAACAAGGCAAAAGGAAATGCCCAAGGAACATATTTACTCATTTGAAAAGCAAAGGAATGAGCATTAGAGCCATTATTGAAGACACAATTTTGATGGTAACTATAATATCACTATTTCAGCATCCAATGACCATGGACATACTATTAGCTAAGTACATAATTACAAGAATTGAGATCATCAAGAAAGAGGCCTCACGGAGATAGTTGAGTCACGAAAATCCTTGGCAGTAAATTCAACACAGGGGCTGATAGTACCAAGAAGATGATGAGGCACTCCTGTCAGTGACACAACAACCCAAAAAAAACAAAAATCAGATACTCACAAAGGTATGCAGAAATAAAGCACTCTGTTGCATTTTATACAGCACCTTTCTGTTTTGGTCCATTCAAAATATACACTTGAAAACTCTTTAATACTATTAGTAGTCTATTCCACTTATGTGTCAAGAGTCTCTCCACTTTCTTAATAGCTTGTTTGGATGGTTGTTATTTATTGTTTCATATGTATTGTATTGTTACTACTGTATTGTTTTGATGAATATAACATTTGGATAGATGTCTTGTTTCACGTCGTTTTATAATGCCATGCACCAGCAATCTGAAGAATAAGCTTATAGTGTTACAAAGAAAAAGTAGAGTTATTATAACAAAGATATGGTAAAGGGTAAAACAATATTTTTAGATGATAAAAGTATGATGAAAAGAATATAAGCTAACGACACGACACCACCCAATGGGTTGTTCCTGGCATTATTCATATTACATAAGAACGAATTTGACAATACAAATACATAAAAGTTATAAGTAACAATTATAACCGACATTCGATTGATGCAACAATAAGATACAATACAATAGGTAACAAGAGGTGGAATCAGAATTCGAACCTTATGTGTTCTTGATTTTAATATTTTTAAGTTACTAGGTTCTAAATTTGATACTAATTTGTACATAGTCAATGAATTTTTTTTTAAAATACAAAATTTTGAACCATAGTTACTGGCCGAACCAGTAGCTGACACTTAAGCTCTGCCCCTGCTAACAACCATTCAAACAAAATGTAAACTTCTAGTCTGGAAACACAAGCATCTAAAATTATACAAATTGTTGGCAATGACAACATCCTGCCTATGACAAGGCCCACAAGGGCTCTCGGTGGCCCGGATTGGAGTCATGATCAAACATAGCGCTTGTGTGGTGCAGTTAGTTGCGCCTTTGCTATATCTAATATAACTATTGGCATAATTGTAAGCATTTGATCTTTAACATACATGAATAATTACACTGCAAAAACAGGGAAACAAAGTACCTTTTTGCTCTTGGGGAGTAACTTTGTTGGTAAGAACATCCAATCCTTGATAAACCTAACCAAGAAACGAAAAGGGTTAGCAGTAAATACAAAAATATTTCAACTTTATGAGAATACACAAAGATATAATTAATACCTGCATAGAATCAGCGTTAATGATTTCAATAGGAAAGTGAGAAGCCAGATCAATAGCAAGTTTTGATTTTCCAGCACCTGTTGCTCCCATTATTACTACTACTTTTGGCTTTGAATTTGATGTGGGGTTGAGCTTAATTTCATCTCCATTGTTAGGGTTTTGCAGTTTTTCAACAATTTCCATTGCTGAGCTTCTCTTTGGGTTAATGTTTTCAGTAACAAGAAGTTAAGGGAGGAAAAGAGTAATAATAATAATATGTATTTTGTCACTTTAGTTCATTATGTTTAGGTAGTTAATAGTTTAGCATCTCAATGTTTTTCTATTTGCAATTTTTACTTTCTATGTTTTTTAAAGTTAAGTTTTCTATCACGAAAGATTGTAGTGAAAAGTAAGTACAAATACTCATTTATTATTAATCATAATTCTTTGGTTCCGACATGGGAATAGAAGCCTCTTTAATAAATTTTTCGATATGAATCTTAATCAATTAAACAGATATCAAACATTAAAAAAGAACTAGATTTTCTTGTTTCTAGTTCTAATAATTTTCACTCCTTCCATTCTAATTTTAGAAATGCATGAAATTTTGTTTTCTTGCAAGACTAGTTTGAATGAAGGAAAACTCGAGAGATTGCTTTAAATAAGATCCTTGAAGTTGACATGTTGATCCATATGAGTATTCATTCTTAAGATTGTTCTCCTAGTAGAATCGAATGGTAACCTAATGTTTCCACTAGCTAGTTTTGAACAAGTCATGCATTGACTGTTTATAGAATGAATATTTATTTCTCAATCCAATCTTTAATTGAAGTTGTGAATAGCTTCTCAAAAGGAAGTGACCCATCCTTTATTGAGCTTGTTGAATCAAAGTAAAAGAGATTAGGCTCGCACATGTTAGAAATGGACCTGGAAGCAAAACAAATAAGTGGATTACCTTAAGGCTACATCTTTATCGGTGAAATATCATTAAAGGAGACGCACACAATATATATTTTTGCTTAAATCTTTAGCCTTGAATGATATTTGTACAATGACACATGTGATAGATAATTGTCCAGAAAATAGTTTTGACAAATAAAGAAGCACCAAGTGTGTATAAGTATATACTCTTTTTGTTAGTTAAAATATTGTCTATTTTGGGTTTAGAATAGTACAGATTTATCTTTTAGACTACGTCATATCGAGCCTCAAAAGCACACGTACCATATGAATTTGAGTTATTATGCCTTATAAAACTCTCCATTTTCCTCTTCTCATTCCAATGTGGGATTTGCTTGAAGTGTTATATGCACTTCATCTTGAGAAGTTTTGTCAACATATTAAGATATCAGTCCTGTTTGACCCGCCCTTAGTAAGAGCGTCAGAACTTCACTCTAACTACCTTTTGTTACTCTTAAAGTTGATAAAACAAATAATATGAAGAGAATTGGAAAAAGAAAATCAGTTCAATATAGTGAAATTCATGAAGGGAAAATCCATGAATTATGATCATCATACAAAAAAAAATAAAGACACATCTTCACAATTTACATCTGAAATTCAAATTAGAAAAATACCAAACCATCATTTATCCTATTTAAGGATGTCAAATTAGACCTGACTTGTCAAACTTAAAACCAAAAAAAATACAACAAACATAGAAAAAACATGTAACAAACTAAAAAAGTTCAATGTGAGAGTTTCAATTGATCAATACATCAATTTTTTAGTTATATAAAAGTAGTATTAATTAGTGCAAGGCTTCTATATGCTTGCTCAGCTCCTCCAATTTCTTCATCCTCAATTTTTCACTTTCACTTACCAACTACAAAAAATAATGAAAATAAATCAAAAATACAAACATATATATATAAACTAAGAAATTTGATGGCAAAATAGCACGTAGCTATAAATTTTGAAGTTGTGTTTCGACATACATTTTACTTGAAAAAACTTTGAAATTCTATAAGTGGAAGTCTCAAATACGCAAAAAACTGGTCTGAGTGATCAGTTTCTAGATGTTTGAAAATATTTGAAGATCAGATTTTTTATAATTTAATCAAATTGCATGGTCAAACAAATAATTAAAAATATGATTCAAAATTTATGATTAAACACTAACGTAGTTTCACAGACGAAGAAGCTAAAAAGACTTACCTCCATTAATTTGGTAACAAGCTGAGCTTTTTCCTTGCTTTTTGCATTGAATGCATCAAGTGCTTCCTTGTATTCCTTTTCCTGAAGAAAAAATAAATATAATTCCAAGATTTAATATTAATTAATTTCATCATAATATTCCCAACCAACACTTATATATATATTTCGAGTGTGCATAAATAAATGTTTAAATTTGTATAAAAGGCAAACAAATAGATAATGCATTGTTGTATGTTACACTGCATCATGTCTTACATAGCGTCCTAAGTATATTATGTTATATAGGACACGAGTGTCTACTTGTGCACATTTAAAATTTTGGGGCATAAATATCAACTCAGGTTATATTCTTCTCAACTCAATAACAACAACATACCCAATATAATTCACCAAGTAGGAGGTACACCCCTATCCATTTATCTTAAAAGATAGAGAATTTTTTTCTGATATCTCTAAAACTATATACTACTCCCTCTGTCTCAATTTATGTGACACTTTTCATTTTTTCGAGAGTCAAACAGTTTAAGTTTGACTGGAAATTTGCGTATGGAATCTTCTATTTTTTTTAAATGAAATTTATATATTTGTAAACTACATAAAAAATATTATAAGTCACAATAATTGATAATTCAACATGTTTAAAAGATCTATAAAAAACTTACAATAAAAAAATATACTTATTTGAATCTCAAAATCTGAAAAATGTCATATAAAATGAGACGGAGAGAGTACTAATAATTAACAATAGTATTGGTTTGGTGGTCCTAACCACCAGTCTTGAAAACTGTGTGAGTGAGATTCCTATTCAAACATAGAATCCAAAGACTTTTTTAGAATACCAACTGCTATAAAACAAACATATCTGTCTGTCTGTGTCCCTTTGTCTTTTAGTAAAGTAATGTTACTTAATTTTCCTAAAGTAAGAAAAAAGCAATTTAGTGGACAAAACATATGGTTCGGAGAAGGATCCCATGATATACACAGCCTATTATAATATAAATATTGATAACTATTTTCAAAATTTATGACCTAGCTAGTTATAAATCACACGAAGATAATTTTATCGTAAAAAAAAAAAGTTTGGTCAAATGTTTCACCTTTCTTTGGCAATTTTGTCCCATTCCCTTTAATTCACGATTGACTAAGTCAATCTTCTTCCTCACAATTGTTACTTCTTTTCCAGCTGGATCAACAAATGTTTCGAGCTTCTACTTGATTTTCCATTTCAAAAAAAAAAAAAAAACCAAAAAATTAAATAAATAAATATTTATTGTCAAGAAAACATTTTTTAAAAAAATACAACAATATGATAAACTCTTTGTAACATAGTTCAAATAAATATGTCAATAACAACGTATCAATATAATCCTACAAGTACAGTTTAGGAAGAGTACAGAGATGTTTAATTCTTATAGACGTTCGGTTCAAAAGTAGCATAATAATAAAAGATGTATCATACTACCTCGCGAATTTCAGCTAAACGCTTAGTTTCTTCCTCAACGCGGCCTAATTGAGCATGAACCTTATCGGAAACTTCTTTTCTCTTCCTCTCGATTTCCTCCTCCTTAGCGCGAAAAGCAGATAATGCTGATCGTGTCATCTCCTCGTCTCGATCATCGATCATCGGGCTACCATTGTAGCTTATCATCCCTGAGTTCTTCATCTTTACAATTTGTTGTTGTTGTTGTTGTTGCTCCATTTGCTTAGGAGTTGTCATTTTTTTTCTTTGAGTTGTCTTAGGCCTTTTTATGGTTTGGAATAATGAAATGTTGGTACTATTGTAAGATAGATTATTGGACTTTAAAGGTACCTAAAACATCTAGCTTTCTTTAAAACAAATCTTGGTTGAAGTGAAATTACCAAAATGCCCTCTAAAAGATTAATCATTAAACATATTAAACTTGTACTTTCTTTGCTCTTGTACAACCATAACAACAACAACATACTCAATGTATCTTATAAGTGGGGTCCGTAAAAGACCAAGTAGAGTGTACACAAACTTTATTTCTACTAAAATAGAGAGATTATTTTCAATAGACAAACATAATAGAAATGATTTGTTTGCACTTTGAGAATGCTTATATTATTGTTCTTTATTTAGGGTTGTATATTTATATTATATAGAAAGAGTTCACGTGTTATACACTTTCAATGTAAATAATTTTTTACACTATCTAATCGGTTTTATTTGTTATAATAGCTAGATAACCTATTTTATTTTCAAAATGCAAATAACCCCTTTTTAAAACAAAAGCTTACATATAAATATCATTTAAATGACTTAATGATATATATTTAAAAAAAAATGCACAGACAATATATATTACTTAAATTTTTTCTTTCTACATAGAAAAAGCTTAATGGATGATCTTACCTAGCTACTAGACTTGTTTTTGGTTAGACTCCTGTTTTCCACAGTTTGGTGCATTGGCAAATTCATGTAACTACTATAGTTATTGCCAAAATTGATAAATTTTTATTGTTAAAATTCACTTCCAAATATTTGTCTATATGTTACGGGTTTGAGCTATAAACTCAGTCATTGATCCTTGCTTCCAGATAAGTTGCTTACAAAATGCAGCCCATCCGTCCAGACCTTGGTTGAGCACGAGATACGTTGTGCACTGACCTGCCCTTTTATAAATGTATGAGTTGTGACATAATTTGCTTTCTGATAATCAAAACAATCTAAACTTTAATCACAATTTGAATATAAAAAAACTGATCAATTGCGTCGGGGAATTTCTGGACAGATGAAATCCTAAATTGCGCGAATTCTTCATTTCTGATATCACACTTGTGTCAAATTCTCTAAAATTAAAGTACAATAGTATTTTTTAAGAATATGATACGTAATTATTGATATTTTTGAAAAAACCGAGAAACCAAAAGTTGTAATTGTGTGAAACATAAAAGGTTAAAATTTAAGTAGTGATTATCCAAATTAAATAACCTTAGTGGATAAGTAGTATTGGTTGAGGGGTCTTGAAAAGTATTTGGTGAAATATTCTTTTTTTTTTCCTATACTCCAGTCTTTCCAGTGGATCCTTCCCTAAGAATGGAACGAACCAAGTTAACCTATACGAGAGTGAGGAATAAAAACCAACAATCAACTGGTCCCACGGACTTCTTCCCCGAAGGTCAAGCCGTAGCAAAGATTTGTGTGGTTGGCCTACAAGATTTCTTTACAAATTAGATAGTAAGTCTTTACCTAATTACAAAATAAAAAATAATTATTTTTTGCATGAGAGCCTTAGGGTCCAAGACAGAGTAGGAGATTAGTGTAAATTGCTGGCTACCTTTTTTCATATTTAATTATTCCTATATATACCTTTTTTTACCTTTCATATATTTTCAATTTCACACCTCCTTTTGACAGGTGTTTATAGAAAAAAAGGCAAAATAATTGGACCATTTCATAAGTTTGACTATACTTTTTTCATGTATGTGATAGAATGGTTTATCGGAAATAAATTTTCTATCTCACAAAAATAAAAATAAGATATGCGAATATCCAACTCTTTCTCATATTCTACTTATGAGATTACAGTTATATTGAATATGTTATTGTTATTGTGTGGAGGGATTAGGGATAAGTGATATATATATATATGTTTTCTTGCAAACAAATTTGAAACATCTTATATAGTTCTTTTTCTTAACAATTCTTTTTTGTGTTCCTTAATTTTTAAAAGTGGTATTTTGTTTTATGAATCTTCTTTTAAAAATTAAATCATCATGATTAAGGGTTAATGACAGCTTCTTTTTTGTGTTAGATTTTCCTTTTCTTTTAAGGTAGGGGGACCAAATGAAGACTAAAATAATTTAAAGTAGTTTTATTCTTTACGATGAAATTGTTTCTAATTATGAATAATTGAGAACATATAATATTGAAATTTGAAAATGAAAATTCTTGAATAAGTAATTATTTATGCTAGGAGTAATGTAGGCCCACTTTTGATTTATAATTCAAAATTTTGAAATCCAAAAAATACTTTTAGTAAGTGGCTAAGTATTGAATACATGAGGTTGTGGTCGGATAATTAAGATCTCTTCATTCTTAACCAGAGGTTTTAAATTCGAGCTCAAAAAGTATATAAAAAATCATGTAATTTGAATTAGTCAAACTTTAAGATGAATAATGAACACCAAATGAGAAACCAAAAAATAAATAAATTAAAAACCGCTTTAAAATTCGATTAATCCGAATTTGTGTGGAATATCATCATGCCTTATAAGTTATATATAACCTTTCAAAAAGTGCTTTGTTCTATTTTTCCGTTAGTGCTATTTCTATCGATCCATATTTTAATTTGACAACGTTTGACTCGACATGATCATAACTCAAGTCGAGATTTTTATTTTAGCACGTAAGTTAATTGTATATTTTCTTTATTTTAAATTATGTGTCATTTTTTAAAAAAAAAAAGGTCTTTCTTAGAAAGAATATGTACTCTAGTTATAAACTATTTAATTTTATACTTCTCTTCTCAATTTTTCTTCAATAAGATGATTTATAGTTTTTATGACCTTTTTTTAATCCCAAGTTCTAAATTTATCTTTCTCTCAAACTTCATATATAGTCAAACATTATCACATAAATTTGAGACCGACGAATTTACAAATATATATTCTTTAAACCCGAGGCATAAAAGAGGAATGATGAGAATACTATATGGTCTAATAATTGTTATTTTTAGTAATTATGTGTAGTCCTACTTGGATAAATGAATGAACTTCTCAATCATTTTAAGTACTTAATAAATTGTAGCTAAAGCATGTCTTGGAACCAATTAGAATTGTGGTGGAGTGATTATAAGTATTCTTTTATCTTTAATAAAAGGTTTTGAATCCAAATTTTTCTGGATATAAAATTGCCTATGTTAAGAAGTGTTTTATCCTCCAATATAAAATTTTTCGATGTAAATTTAAATTTAATTAAATCTTAATATAAATATTGAACACCAGATGATAGATTCATGTATTATATGGTCATTCTTTTAATCAAGTGTTTATCATGTGCAAAAATTATACCAAAATTATGTTAGAGCCCAACACACTCCAACAAATGTACTTTTGTCTTTGAAATTACAAATGAGGATACAAAGTCATGGTAGAGGGTGGAACCATCAGATTCGATAGAATTTGATAATTTTAACGTATTTTCTCGTATTAAAAAGTTTACTTAATATAACCTAAAATCATAAACTATAGAATGTGCTATATTACCTAGCAAAAAATCCAAAAAAGGCTAAAATATAAATTATTATAGAACCATGCTAGTATTTGAATCATAGATTTATAGGGTACACTGTATTTATATTATATTTTCTTAAGTTATAACTCTTTCTCGAACTCTACATAAATAGGAATGCTTTGTGAATCAAATTATTATTTTTAATTGGATGTAATGATAATTCAAACTCAGTAAGTTCTTAGTTTTGCTTAGTGATAAATGATAATGTAAGACTAATTATTGGTCATGGATAATGATGACACACACTATAGAGTGAAAATTGGGTGGGCTTATTATTATTTAGATTGATATTCTAAGTTTAGTGATTATTTTAAATGTAACAAATAGATAGTCAATATTAACGCGAAAATATTTTGAATAAAAATATTTTCAACTAAAATATGATTCTTTTAGTACAGTGTGTTAGAGTTCAAAATCCCATCATGTGAAACTTCAATAAAGTCAATCTTTTTAATGTGAAACTCCAACATAATGTAATGAAATTTCGAACTCAAAGATAAAATTCTAAAATCATTAACTCCATGACTCTTTTCTTGAACTCATCACCAATTTCATGACGAAAACCTTCTGGTTATAGAACCACAAACTTTAGGACTCTTTCCTTGAGTTTGAGACCTCTTAGATGTGAAACTCCATCACTGTAGGGAGGTTTAGAACTTTTACAAGTGAAATTTAATTTAAAATTTTGAGCAACTTTTATATATAGCAAACACAAAATTTATATTTGTATGCTATAACAAAGTTTGCATAATTGCGCTATACATATATAATTGAAAGTTATGTCTATTTCGCTATACATATATACAAAAAGAAGCAATTGTATAATTCGTTGGCTCCTCTTCAGATTTGTATAATTTCGCTGGCAGACCATTTGTATAAATTATTGTTAGCCTCTCGTTTGTATAAATCGTTGACAAAAATATTTGTATATCAAAAATCGCTCTCTCTTTCGCTTTATACAAACATAAATTATACATTA